>OZ038001.1:895000-957500 GCA_964035705.1 Porites rus
GAAATAAAAAATGAACATTCCGGAGGGAGGGGGTTGCACAAGCACCTAATTGGTTAAAGTACTTTAATATATAGATTTAGCCAGGACTAAAAGCGAAGCTCTCTTTAATATTTATAGTTTCCTCAAAGAAAATATAAAATCGAGTAATACAAAAGACAGGGTGAAAACAACGAGAACGGTAAAAAACAACAACAACAGATCTAATTAGCAAAAAACGAACTTTGCACGTGCAGCACACTTTTTTTCTAATTAGCAAAAAAGCTTTGCACGCGCAGCACAATTTTGTTTCTTATTAGCAAAAAAACAACTTTCATATACAATGTTCATGTTTTTCTTCCAACGAAACTGGTTTCCGTTGTTATTTATTTCTCGCTCTAGCTCTTTCCCTGTTATCCAAGTTAATGTAGACATTAAAATTTAGTGGAAAGAAAGACTTTTTTTCTCTAAACGTCCGGGCGGCCATGTGTTTTACCGCCGAAATGAGCGGGATGCTTGAAATGCAAAAATTTCACCTCAGCTATAACATACTCCTCCCCCAGCGGGCTGACTCCTGAATCCCCTTCCCCTCCCCCAGAGTCTGTAGGGTCAGCGTTCGGTCGTACGCTGACGTCATAACCAAATGTTATTATGTAAACATTGATGTATGTCTCCTCGATAAGGCAGTGTTAAACTGGACTGATTACGATCAGGAGTTCTTTAACAAGTTGGTTGGTTTCAGATAACTTTTTCACGATACTAATATTCTCCCGAAGTCGCCATTTGTGTGCTAAGAGTTTGGGACTTAAACGGCTCCAGATTACTGAACTGCCGCGTCATTACCAGGTGCTCGCCCCTGATTGCAGGAAACAGAGAAAGCAGCGCTTTATGGGACGGCTGATAATGCAAAGCGTAAGCACGGGCGATAAACTTTCCCTAGCCTGCGTGGCAGGCGTTCAAAAGGGAAGGGGAAGGGAATTAGGGCGCGAGGGAGGAGGGCGGAGGGTTCCTTTCCTTTCTCCCTCGCGCGCCCAAATCCCCCCTTCTGCCCTTCTCTTGCCAACGGCGCAGACATCGCCGTGAAAACTTGAAATTGAACACGCAGTTCCACTAGAAAAGTTTATAACGGGAAAATAGAACTACTTTTTCAAAGTTCCAAACTAATGTTCCCGGGATTTTCCGGTGGAACGCCCGAAACTTATGTACCAATTACATCCCAACCGCAACTTCCTGAATTACTTGGTAAATAGAAAGCGCCCCGCGTACAACGGAATAAATTGTAACCTTCCCAAGACACAACGCACCCCTCGCAAAAGAGCAAGGAACGACGCTACATTTATTTCGAACAGTTATTTTTATGACTGGAGTAAACAGAATAAAACTATGACGGCATCATTTTGATAGAAAAAGTCGAAAAAAATCTACTCAGCCTTTTACCTGTTGATACACCAATGCCCAAGAGAATAAAAACACTACAACAGGAAAAGACATCAGTGTTAAACATCAGTCGACACTGCACCCTAATCTAGATAGATTATCTATCACCGATGGGTATCAATTTTTAGAAGATAAAATAGCCTCAAACCCTTAAAGGATGTTGGCCTTCACTTTGATTGACATGTTGACACCTGTCTTGACCAAGTCTTAAATTGAACGATACAATTCTGAGAGACGCTTTCCCAGGAAGAGCAAGACAACTTTTACTTGAATCAAGCGCTTTTGCAATGGAACATTAAAACCCCTCCTTTGAGTCACTAAAAATGGAAGCAAGATCTAGCACGGTCATTTCCCGAACTCGCTAGAAGAATTGTCCAGGAAAACTTTATCCGTGGGTAACCAATAAACCCTTGCACGGTTTTTTTCAACTTTTGAAAGGGAAAATCCTTCGACACCACTGAGAAGGGCGCATTAAAATTAGTAAACAGGCCAAGTTTGAAAGTGATACGTCTTAAGCGAGTAAAGCTTCGCAAAGTTGCGAAATTTTACAGACGATTGTATGATGGGGGGGGGGGGGGCAATTTCAATTTCGTGCCCCCCACCATATAGTCTGCGAACGGCAGACTCATTTCCGGTCGACGACCGGAAATGTGTCTGCTGTTCGCAGGCTACCCACAATACAAACGTCCTCAAAATTTCGCGACTATGAGGAGTTATACCTTCGTTAGTTAACAATTCTACTAATTTAAAGTCGCTCTTTTTAGTAGGGACGATGGATTTTCCCTAACTTTTAATTGTCCATGTCAAAAGTTGAAAAAAAAAGGGGGAAGAGTCTATTACATTTTGCCGGTTGGTGTAAATAACGCTACAACCTTAATTATTACAAAATGCATGATAGACGCAAACCTGATAACTGCATTGTAGAACATTTTCTCGAGGTCACTGCAAGAAACAAAATGTATATTTCCTTGGATTATGAACAGCATTCACGTTTAATTACTTAATAGCGGAGCTCCACGCGCGGCGCTTCGCCCCATAGCTAAGGAAATGTGGTAATCTACCTATCCGAGAAAATTTGGCAATCACGTGACCGTACACCGACCGCCCGTCTGCACCATAGGCATACCAATGTAAAATAACTCCATCAACAGGTGTGGCAACCCAAATGCAACTCAAGGTTTTATTTGGAGGGAAATCACATGGCCGCCCGGACTTTTAGAAAGAAAAAACAACAACAAAGTCGTGTCTTTTTCGCCGTTATTTTTTATGTTTACACTAACATGAACAACAGAGAAGGAGCTAGAGTGAGCTATTGAAAACAAAGGAGACGAATTTCGTAGGAAGAAAAACATGGAAATTCAAAGCGGCGGTGAGAAAATGAGAAATGCTCGCGGCCAGCAGGGAGCGGCCAGCAAGGTGAAAATGAGCGGCGGTGAAAAATAAAAGCGAACATGAACAGAGGAAACAAAGTATTGGGTAAGCACATACGACAATTCCTCCATAAAAATAATGTGTAACTAGGACGTTTGACGTTTTAGTCGTACAAAACAGCGTTCTGGTCGTGCAAAACAACGGCAAGGGAAAGACGAAAAAGCGTGCTGCACGTGCAAATTTGTTTTTTGTTAATTAGAAGAAAAAGCGTGCTGCACGTGCAAATTTGTTTTTTGTTAATTAGAAGAAAAAGTGTGCTGCACGTGCAAATTTGTTTTTTGTTAATTAGAAGAAAAAGCGTGCTGCACGTGCAAATTTGTTTTTTGTTAATTAGAAGAAAAAGTGTGCTGCACGTGCAAATTTGTTTTTTGTTAATTAGAAGAAAAAGCGTGCTGCACGTGCAAATTTGTTTTTTGTTAATTAGAAGAAAAAGTGTGCTGCACGTGCAAATTTGTTTTTTGTTAATTAGAAGAAAAAGCGTGCTGCACGTGCAAATTTGTTTTTTGTTAATTAGAAGAAAAAGTGTGCTGCACGTGCAATTTGTTTTTATGCTAATTAGATCTATTAGTCTTGAAGCCATTTTCATTGCCGTCCCTGTTTAGCATTAGACGATTTAATTTTTTTTGTTTATAAGTATTATTAACCAGAGCTTCGCTTTTAGCCCTGGCTTTTAGCTCTTCCCCAAATAATCGTGTACAGTGAAACCCTGTGGTGTGACGAAGGGTACATTGTATATGCAAGCTACAGGGTGTGTAAGGTCTATAATAAAGCTCCTTTTAGTCCTGGCCGGTCCCGGATAGAGTATGCAAAGTAAACGAGTAAACGGAACTTAGTGAGTTACGATGCAAAATTTCGCGAGGAAACGTTTCATGGAGGACGAGAACTTACGAAGACGCACTATCCTCTCCAACTTGGACACGGTCCTTAAACTAAGCTTGTTGGAATAATTGCAATGAAGTTTGACAGCACCAGTGCTGTTAACATAACATAACATAACAACTTTATTTAAGTGTCGATGTGTTTAGCTTATAAAATCTAATTGGGGACACTAAAATAATAGGAAAAAAAAATTAGAAAATGAATTTATACATGGTATCATTAGGTAAATTTATAATTCTATAAAATCTAAAATTTAAAAAAAAGTTAAAATTTAAAAGTTTAAAGATTACGGAGTTATCCCCACTAAAATATACAGAAAAATGCTAAAAGTATTTCTAAAAATTCTCAAGAACTTCAAATAAGACAGGAGCCACAGATTGTAGCTCAAACATTTTACTTACCTGATGGAATTCTTGTTTCTTGATCTCCCATAGGTCAAATAAAGAGCTACAATTAAGAAGACAATTACATGCAATAAAAAGTTAGTTACCGTCTAAATGATTAAAAACAATTTTAAAATACCATCGAACAGTTCACAAATGCAGGTGATTTTACAGTGCAATTTTACAGTGTGAATCACTGGCTAATCTGCCAGAAAAAATGACATTTATCAAGCTTCACTGAGAGGGCTGTGCTTTAGCAGTCCACTGTAACCCCAGGCACCTTACTGTAAGTTTGATATAACAATCTTGATTGGATCATCATACGTTTCTGGGAAAAAGCCCACCTACCCCTGCCCTGAGGGTTGATTTCCAGTGCCGTGTAGTTTTTACGTGGGTATGTGCGTAAAAGTTATGTTTGCAAATAAACTAGAGGCTCTGTATGAAAGGTCGCACGTAAGCTTAAAAGTAGAACCTCGCTCAACTTCATGTTTATTCTCAACACTTTATATCTTGCCTCTATTTTATTTACGTGATTAAAATTTATGTGCATTAACATGTATAGCCAAAAACGCACCACTAAAATTCCTCCTTAAGCCCACATTGACGCTTACCTCCCACTAAGGTCAAAATATTGGCTTAGGGGAGGGGTAGGAGGGCAGTTTCCCAGAAACGTATAATGATCCCTGATTGGGATCATAATTATTTTGGGTGACTATAAAATCTTAGTTTTTTTGTACAAATCATATCCTGGGCACCCTGGATTTCTCAGGTTAAAAGAACACAGGATTCCCATCATTTTTTCTCAGCCTCAACTGCATATGCTCTTTGTTTATGTCATAAAAGGTTTTCTTGTGTAAACCATACATCAAAACGAGACTGTCAGTGCACACTGTTGTACCTGAAAAACTATTCAAATTTATTATTCAAATACAACCTTTATAAAGAAAACTTTTTAGTTGAAGAATATGATAAAAGGGATGGGGCTTACATTCAGAGAGAGAAGAAACTTACAAAATTACCTGAAAGCACACAATGGACCATCATCCATTTATAGCCCATTTGATCAAACTGAAAACAAAAAATATTACTTTCTTAATCAATAGGTTGAAATTCTTTAGGGGAGGGGATCCCTTAAGGTGGCTCGATACAGTTTTTCAAAGTCAATACCTCCCAAGTTTGAGCGTAAACTACGTCGCCATAAACAAAGATTTGGAAAAATTAACACCACAGTTGTATTAGATAAAGATGAAAATTTGTTATGATCAGGGTTAGAATGACATCGGAGTTGTCATAGCAACGAAATGACGCCATTACCTATTTTACTTCCAGCAGTATTTTTCGGCACTGGGAACTGTTCTTCCCAAATCGTTTACTGGAGCTTTTACCTACGATAGCTGCCTCGATGTTCGTGAAGTTTAAGCGAAATCTGTAAGAGCGTTATCGAGATATTTTGGGATGAAGTTTTCCTGGTTAGAAATATGGTAAAAAATTGACAATCTTGATGTTCGACTGTTATCTGTACTAAACGAATCGCTTTTGACATGCAATTTCACCTCATAGTAGTTTCAATCTTTTTAAAAACGTTTGTGAAAGATCATGGAGATACCTCCAGCCAATTGCTAGAAAGAAGGATTTGATTAGTACGTATTGGGGCGCTCTTGTTAGCCGTAATGTAAACATTTCGGTCTACTTTAACAAATTAGCGAATAATTTTTAAACCGCTCGATAAATTTTCTAAAAAATTTAACAGTGTTGAGATAAACCGTCCTTTTATTTGACCTCTTAGTTTCAAGATCATTGATATATTGTACGATAGTAAAATAAGGGCTACAATTCGCTAATATTTTGTCAGAAATTTTGTCTTTACAAGTGAGAGCCTTTTATTATTCAGGGGTATTGTCTCAAAGTTTCATTTTCACGTGAACAGCAGTAACTAACAATGCATTTGACATATGCAAAACTGCTAGCTATTGTTATGCACGAAAATATGAAACTTGGAGACAATACCCCTGAATAATGAGAGGCTCTCACTTGTAAACACAAAATGTCTGACAAAATGTTAGCGAATTCAAGCCCTTATTTTACTGTCTTACAATATATCAATAATCTTGAAACTAAGAGGTCATATAAAAGGAGGGTTAATCTCAAGATTCTTAAATTTTCTAAAAAATTTATCGAGCGGTTTAAAAATTATTCGCTAATTTGTTAAAGTAGACCGAAATGTTTACATTTCCGCTAACAAGAGTGCCTTGATACATACTAATCAAATCCTCCTTTCTAGCAATCGGCTGGAGGTATCTCCATGATCTTTCACACGCGTTTTTAAAAAGATTAAAACTACTATGAGGTGAAATTGCATGTCAAAAGCGCTTCGTTTAGTACAGACAACAGTCGAACATCAAGATTGTCAATTTTTTACCGTATTTCTAACCAGAAAAACTTCATCCCAAAATATCTCGATAACGCTCTTACAGATTTCGCTTAAACTTCACGAACATCGAGGCAGCTATCGTAGCTAAAAGCTCCAGTAAACGATTTTGGAAGAACAGTTCCCAGTGCCGAGAAATACTGCTGGAATTAAAATAGGTAATGGCGTCATTTCGTTGCTATGACAACTCCGATGTCATTTTTATCCTGATCATAACCAATTTTCTTCTTTATCTAATACAACTGTGGTGTCAATTTTTCCAAATCCTTGTTTATGGCGACGCAGTTTACGCTCAAACTTGGGAGGTATTGACCTTGAAAAACTATATCGAGCCACCTTAAAGACTCACAAGACTCACTGACTTAAAGCGATATGAATGAAGATAAATTAGAATTTTCACCGGGAAGGGGGTCCATGGAACAAGACACTTCTGTGGGGTGTGGGTATGGATACTTTCTGGAACTACAGATTATAATTCAGAGAAAATATTTAAGAATATAATTATTTTCAAAAATGCTGTGTCCCAAAAAAATTGTTACACATTTTTGCAAATTGAACTTAGGAAATAGTCACAAACCTCACGATCACTGGCTGCCACCAAAACCACTGAAAATGCCAGAAAAATTAAACTGCCAGGAAAGTTAAAAATATTTATAAAAATCAGCTGCTTTTCAATTAAGATGAGGAGATTAAGGTAGCATTGATTCAAAACACTTGCAACAATAACAAAAACAAATGAATTGACAGATTCTTACCAGAACTGTGAACTTAGTGAAGGATCCTGAATAAAACAAAACAAAAGCACTAAAATAATGTTTATAAAACAATTGTCGTGGTGTAAAATATTAACATTAATTTTGTAATGCAATATGATTGACATGCACACCATCTACCTTCTTCAAGAGGGCTGACTCCAGCAATGTCTGAATTATTGTGGTTATGTTGTGGATTGCATAGAAAACAGGAACTGGCTGTTTCAAGGAATAGAAAATAATTCGAAGTGAAACAATATGTTGGAAAAAAAGAATATAAGCCAGAATATAAGGGCAGTGGACAAAAATAAGTTTTATGCTGCTTCAGGATCCATCCTAGGGCTATCCTATGGCCCAACCCCCCCCCCCCCCCAAAAAAAAAAAAAATGACAACCTATTCCAGGGAGAAACAAAACAAAGAATTTAATGGCAAAATGTGAACCTATCTTAATGCTTTCCTAAAACTCAAAGGGATAATCCAGTTTTTAAAAGTGATTTGTTTTTCATGTAGCTGGGCATTTACACACTTGATTTTAAGCTGATACAATTTAGGTGTACCCCATTTGTGGATCACACTGGGAACACTGCCAACAAAGGAAAGGTGATACCCTACTTAAGTATTGAGACCATACCCCAACAAGAGGCACATACCTATCTAGTCATACATTTATATGGGGTAATTCTGCCTTCATGGGCTCCCCACGAAGGAGATTTCAAATTTCACATTTCAGCTTTATGGACTCGTTTTGCTTTTAGGATCATCACATTTCAAGCAGCAACCACTTTTTTCTCTTGAAATGCTGTATACCATTTTCTAAAATGGGTGGATTTAGGGATAGTGTTAGGGAACAGTGCCCCCTTCTTTCTATGGAATTTTGTATTATTTTCAATGAATTCTCTGTTAAATTAGTAGTATCTGTGTAGCTTCTAAGTTTCCCCCCTTAACTGAATTTTGTGGATGTGCCCTTGTCTAACATGTAACTCACCAATCGAGAAAGGGCCACTGATCCTGAATAAATTATCCCTGAGAAAAGCATGGCAGCTGGAAGCCAAGGGAGAAGTACACTTCTAAAGCAAGTAAAAAAATAAAAAGTGAAAACAAGATTCAAAACGAAATGACAGCAAACATTTTCATCATTTGAAGTGCAAAATACTGTTAATTAACTCACACAGGCTTAATGATCATCTTTTCCCCTCTTTTAGGGACATGAATCTCGTAAACAATGTAATGAATTAACTTAAGTAAAGCCTTACCTGTTAACTGGGACAATGTTGAGATCTATATATCCTAAAGCACTCATTGAGAGCAACACTACAGCAGCTGTTCCAGTCTGCCAACTAAACAACAACAAAAACACAAAATATACTGGTCAATTAACATGGTACACCTTTGTTGCAAGTGATAATGTTACATTAAGGCTACAAAAGGGAATGTGACAGTTAAATCAAAACTGGCTGAGAAAAGTCTTAGCTTCAAAGAGTCACAAAAAGTGACTGAAGACTAGTATCCCATGGGAGGTATCTTATGTTAAGTCTTTTCTTGTCATCTGCATTAAGTGACAGTGGACTTGTCTTTGTTGTTCACAAGTCATCAAGGGTTGTGTCTTTTTGGGGGTGGGGGAGGGGGTGCAAACAAACGGAATTTATTCAATAATTACAGGGTTTTCATTAAGAACTCTAGTGGCAGGAGAAAGGTTAAACGTTGCAGGAGAATATTTTTCAAGACGCTCCAAATCTAAATAAAAAGAGTCATAGGCTATTGACATTTAGCCAGAGAATTCTGGATAGCAAGCAGTGAATTCTCCGATCACCAGTGCCTAATGAATATCCTGTAATTATCAGCTGTCACTAAGAGGCAGAGGCTGGGGATTTTCCTGGCTACTATAAGCATGACCCCTGGCTCCTTTAAGAGGAAATAATGGAGGAAAATAGAACATAAAATCCTTCCTGGCTACTCAATTTCCTGCCTTCTAATTACATATACCTGGCTACCTGAAATCTTAGTGACAGCCCTAACTATAATTTAATTATCCCCTATATATTCAGATTCATATTAAAATAAGGTGTCTGAAATACCTTTGAAATACCGTGGGATAGGTAAATTTCAAATTCGACAGAACGTGCTAAAATTCAAAAATAAAATAAAATAAAAACAGACAGACTATTTAAATTAATTAATTACATGTAAAATATTTAGAACATTTCAGTAACCTGGCATAGCTATTAGACTCTAATCTAGCCTTGTCGAAGCTTAACGTAAAAGTTACAAAATACAAAATACGAAAATGAACAGCAGAATTCAAAATGTCGACAAAGAAGCAAGCACCTTGTTTACGAAGGTTGTTGCAACAGCAAGACAACAGAACAGCGCAAGAACAAACCTCGTCCGCCATGTTGCCATTATTCAAATGAGCATCCGCTGTCCACAAACAACCGTGTTATTCTCAGGTCTACGTGTTCTATTATAAAGAAAGTCGGAGAGAATAATCCAAACTCGTCAGCATATTGATTGAAGAACTACTGAAGAAATGAACGAAAGTAAAAAAAACAACAAATATATTATGGATTAATAAATAAAAATTCCAATGCACTGAGCGTTATAGACTGCGTGACAGATGTTCTGTGACAGAGGCAATGATCCTGACGTGACCGCATCATCGAAATCAACAGGAAGCAAATGAGCGATCAGTTGTGTGTTCTATATTTATAACTCACAGAGCTAAAATGATAAATACACGAACCGGAAAATGTATTCTCTGCTAGTTGGTAAGTATTGTTTTCTATGTTAAGAGATTAAGGCACTTTTTTGAAATATGGGTGAGATCTTGAGCCAGGATTCTCTAAGGCAATACTCGATCATAAACGGCGTTCACCGAAGAATTTGTTGAGAGAGAGACAGCGACAATCAAACTCAGGCTATAGCTGGCGTTTGTCGAGCGTTAAAACTATCATTTAATGTGAAATCCACAATTTTAAACGGTTTTTATGTTATACTGTATCTTGCTTTCATAACTGTTTTCTGTCCCCTGACTCTTGTTTCTGCAGATTATCAATTACTGTATGTTATTCGTAACACTTCAATACTATAACATCAGTGTCCGTATTTGTATCAGCTGAGACATGAGTCACGTAGAAAGGAAAAAGAGATAATCGACTGCTTCTCTGTCAATCTGCAGTAATGCAAAAGATATCGAATATACTTATCCTCAATTACTTCGATCATAGAAACATTTTCGGCCCTTGAATGTAAACTCTAATAGACTACGATTCAATTTAATATATGATAATTGGCTAATAGTTTTCATTCTTTTCAAAGGATTCGATTCAACAGGATGCGTAACTAAGTGTGTAAGAATGCCATGTATGTTTTCGTCAATGAGCACAACGGTAATCAAAAGAAAAGAATTTTCCAGATTGCATTGGTCTTTACGCGGTTTAATAGTCGAACACTCAAGGACCTCGGCGAGCAGGGGGGGGGGGGGGGGTGGGGGAAGGATTTGTGAACTGTGACTTATTATGTTTTAAGAGCTTGCCCTTCCTCGTTCCTCGTCCCCGTTCCTCTACTCGTTTTGTGTTCCCACGGCCCTCTGATGTCTGCCTCAGTGGGTTGAGGGACAATACTCATGTCAATTGTTGCAAACCGTAGAACGCGTGTAACCTACCCTGGGTGCTAGAGACTTTTCTGGCGCGGTTTCCGGTTTTTGTCAAGTCTTTATAGTGACCCGCGCTAAAGTTTTTCTCGCGGCTTCGGCCTACGGCCGAAGATGTGTCGGCCTTCGGCCAACACCGAAAATTTCCGTTGCACGCGAGAAAACCTCTGGTACCCAGGGTACGTGTAACCGTCATCGAGGAAATTTTCTGATCAATTGCAGTTTTCAGGACGAAGTGATAAAACATGAGGGCTCATCATCCTGTGGGACTCTGCTGGCTTGTAATCGGCCTATGTTCCCTGAGTTTTGATTCCCTAATGATAAATGCGCAAGGTGAGTTTTAACGCCGAGTGCTAGAGTCAATGCCCGGTGCCGTCTCAAATTTATATTTGGGGCTGGTTGATCGTGATCTCGTACGGCTTCCGCTTTTAGTGTCGTCACGCAACGTTGCGTGAGGACTCTAAAGACGGCCACCACCAGAAGACCAGGTTGATCGTGGCTCTGGATGTTAACTAGATTTTCCAAAAGTCGACAGAATCTGCTATGTGAGACTGTATAGCATCTGAAAGATGGAATATATGTGAAAACTTCAGGATTGTAACTGTGTGAAAGCTATATACATGATTTACACTCCATTAAGCCCACAAATCTTCGCCCGATGTAAGGGAATTCAAGACAGTCCTGGAATCTGGATTCCTTACCGTGGATTCCGGATTTAAGGTAGTGGAATCCAGTCTTTGTCAGTGGAACTTGGACTCTGGCTTCCATTCGTTATTGAGATTTCGAATCCCTTGAGTTGCATTCCGAATTCCACAAGCAAAATTTTCCCGGATCCGCTTACATGGGGTAACCCTGCGATCAGAGGCCTTTCGATTTTCTTAGATAAGTCGAAGGGCCTCTGCTCGCAGGGTAACATGGAGTGAATAGTGCTGTTCACTATATTGAAAGTGTACTTCTGTAGTATAAGTGTTATTTATTTATTTATTTATTTATTTATTATTAAGCATAATAAACGTTTCCATAAGTCATGTGATCTGTCACACGACCGTTTAATGTAAATTATAAATAAAGGAGGAATTGGTGACGGGCTAATGAAAAACAATGAAATAACACTGAAATAATATTATTTGCCACGGTCTTTAATTGAAGTTGCCCTAATCCAGAGGTCTCTCTAGGCTGACTGAGTGTATGATATTTCCTCTTCTTTAGACATCATTGGATTATCAGCCGAGTTCGAGGACGCTAGCACTCTTGGGATAAGTTGGGAACCGCTTCCGCCTCAAAATGACTTTCATGGGTATGACGTCATGATCCTGAAAGATAACATGGAAGTGAGGCGTGTTGGAGTGGGTGATCTTATGCAATCTGTGAAAGTTCCTTCCCTAAACCAATGCTTTAATTACACTGTCAAAGTGGCTGCTAATTTCACAGCTGGGCCTGGAAACTATAGCTCTGTTGAGGTTTTGACACGCTGTGGTAAGTGCTAGGAAACTTTTCAATGTTAAGAAAGAGGAGAGGAAAGTAAAGAAATTACTGTGGTACTAGCGTGCTCCGCGCGCTTGAAATTTAACGGGAGACGACGCGGAGATTTAGAAAGAAATTTCAACGGGAGACAAAAAAGGGAGCGTTGCGGGAAGGAAACTTCTCTTAGTTCATGCGAGAATAACAGCGAAGACGAATAGAAGATATACAGTAACAGATGCTTCACACTGAGTACACAGTGTCAGTGTACTTACAGATCTTGCGAAGTATACCTTAATACTCAAAATGAAAGTGCTGATCTCTACTGACGGAAAAATAATTAAATGATTGATGTTAATTTCAAAAGTCTTTATCAAGAGAGATCACCTTGCTGAGTTACAGGGTGTATTATTTAACCGAAAAATTATGATAAAGACGTGTGGGATAATTAGCTGGTGCGGTTATATTGACTGGTTTTTCGAATCCGTGTCAGTTACAATCAGTTAAAGTGCGTCCTTTTCTGTTGTTAGGGAGCTTTGGCAACGACGACGGCGACCGCGGCAGCGAAAATTTTTAGGGACTTTAAGATCCAACGACGCGGACGGCAACGAGAACGTCAAAAGAACAATAGGTTTAAAAAGCAAAACAACAACTTTGCACGTGCGATTTTTTGGTGACCCCACCGCCCATGTTTAGAAAGAGAAGAAGAAATTTGTAGTCTTGTGTCTATGTCTTTCATAAAACGTCCCTGAAGGGAATTTCACGTCGTAGTCGTGCAGTGACGGCAAAGAAATGTACCAAAAAGCGTGATGCACGTGCAGAGTTATTGTTTTGCTGATCAAACCTATTGTTTTTTTGATGTTCTCGTTGCCGTCACCGTCGTCGTTACTAAAGCTCCCTTTTTATGTTTTGGTCGTTGTTTTGTTCTATTGAATTTGCACTGAGTTTTCATGTTTTTACGCAGCTCCACCATTTATCATGCCTCAGACAAAGACGATCTACGTCATGGCTCGAAAAGCCGCCTTTCTATCCTGCAATATCTCAGGAGTTCCTGCACCGACTGTTTACTGGACAGTGACTCATCCACCATTAACTGTAAATGTTACAGTTGCAAGTTCCAAAATTTTATTTGGTACACTAACTGATGGACCATCATTTCAACAACAGCTCACAGTTTATGGCAATGGGACACTTCATATTTCCGATGTAAATGCTGCCGATAGTTCAGGACGATTTCAGTGTATAGCGATGAATGAGTTTGGATCGGCTTACGGGAACGTCAGTTTGGTGGTGGTGGCAGGTAGGAGTGTGCGACAGTTTTTGTCTGTTTGAAGCGTGTCCACTCATAACCATCCATCTTAATCTATCTATACCCGTCCATCCTTCCGTCCATCCATTCAGTTAGACCAGAGAGATCAGATTTTGGTTAGCAGGCCATCCGGTGAGAAGAAGCAGTCAGTTAGCAATTCTCCTAGAGTAAGTCGGTCAGTCGGTCTGTCATTTAGTCAGCCAGTCAGTCAGTTCGTCAGTCAGTTCGAGAGTCACTTGGTCGAACCAGTCAGGGCAGTAAGTCACACGTTCTTTCAATGGTATAGTAGAGTTTGGTGTCAAATGTATTTTCTTCTGTTAAAAACCTGACTTAAGGCTCGAAGGGAGTTCAAAGGTATATTTTCCGTAAGTCAGGCAGTCAGTCGGCGACTGACTGTAAGACTGCCTCCATCGTTTGAACTAGTTTTGCTAGGTAGATGTCCGTGAGTTCTGACATTTCCCTTAAGAAAGAGAATTGTCGTCTGCTAAAAGTCTATATTTTATCCATTTCCTTAAGTATCCTTCAACACGTCGTTGTTTTATACTTTCATTTGTATGCTTGGTTTGTAGATTATGCTACCGTTAATTTCGACCTGATAATACTTTATACGGATGTTGTCAAAGAACACAAGAACAAACTTCCTTTATTTATTGGTCAACAACTTAATTCAAAGGTAAGGGCCTAAGAAAAGATCACTTTTTAGACAAAATAACTCTACCCGAGAGCGGTGCTTTTGCCAAAATCTTTTCAAACGTCGCGCGGACGACTATGCAGGAGAAAACTGGGACTAAGCTGATTCAAAGGAGTGCTAAAACATGCAAAGGCACAAAGACTACAGATGCGGAGCCGAAAGGCTCTAGGCTACAAACCCCTCCCACCCTTGCCCCACCCCCCTCCCCCTTCCCGCCAACAACAACCAAAAAAATAATTGCATGTTACTGTCACGGACGTGAGCTTGTTATAATTTTATACACGTTTTTTTTAGCATGAAGAGATTTTTGGTGGTCTTCTTGATGAACAAATTGGTAACCAGGAAGGAGAGATTATTAGCATCGTCCAACCAGATGCGAGGTGTGAAATTATATTAGACTTCAATACAAGTAATTTCTTGTTTCAAAATACGCCAGCGCGCAGGAAAGAAAAGGCCCTCCACGTGACGGCTTTCCTTGCGGATAAAGATTTCTATTAGCGCAATTAAACGATCAACTGCGGAAGTTTTACAAAATGCTCTGGAAAGTGAAGACGTTTGAAAACGGACGTCTGCCGTTTAAGAATGAAAGGGGAAAAAATCCTGGAAGCTAAAACTATAAGTATGCATATTGGTTTTTTTCAAAATGATTAGGGAAAATTTGCCCCTTTAAAGGTCAGAATTGATGTTGACTTGTTTCTTTTGTTTGATTCTAAGTGGAAATCTCCCTCTGCCCCTCTCCCTCACTGCAGCTGTAAAAGAGGGAAACGCTGCCGATAAAATACAAGAGGCGATCTTGAAGATGGTAGACTTAAAAACAATCGGTAATATGAGTGTAACAAGTGTAATTATCAAAGGTAAGTTGTGCATCTTTGTGTTTTATAGCTGCTAATTACTACCAAGGAATAACGGTCTATATATAGTTGACTCTACCTCAGTCCTTCTTATTCTTCCTAAAACAAAGTCACTTTCAAAGTTTTTTTAAAATGTTGTTATACTTGGTGAGCTCTTAAAGTTGAGTATTGCGTTGGCTTAAGATTATATTGCTTTCTACTTGTATGCAAGGAAGATTCGCTTTTAGGCTTGGCTATATTACCTTGATGCAACCATGATAACATGAGAAATAAAATCGCAAAATCCTAAACCTTTGCTTCTTCTTTTACAACTTGCATTAAGACGGAATCCGGGGAAATTGAGTATTTTCAATTCTCGGTGGACAAAAACCTTGTACCAGAATAATTTAATTACTCAATTTCCTGGTGGATTCAGATTTGTCTTTCCTGCTTTTGGCTTTATTACACATATTCTTCTTTTCTTTTTCTTTGCTTTTTACTTGTTATCTGTAATATCTGATTTACGATAGAATTAATTTGGTACGCCACGACTAGCTAGCTTTTTTGGCTAACTGCGAGCCAAGAAATTGTACAGGCAATGTTATGATAATAAATGACTTGTCTTGTCTTGATTAAAACGTAATAGCACGTGGCCACTCTTAGGAGATTTGTTTTGATCCAAACGCTGCCATCCAATTTTCAAGTAGCACTACATCTTAAAAATTTATCCATACAAATTCTCCCGTAACTTTTTTCTTGATGATGGATATTTTTGAAAATCTTTGTTTGTCTCGCTTGGAATTTAAGGGTTAAGCTTGTCTAGAGAATCGTAAAAAGTATGGCTTTTATCTCCAGCAAATAATCGAAAGACGCGAACAAGTCCACAGCGCACGGGCTATTTATCTTACAACCGCGAGGCAAGATGAAACAACAAAATTATATGCGCGCGTAATCGGGCGTAGCAATACCGTTTCAAACTGCTGGCGCATTTTTCTGTTGTTGACTCTTCTAGATTTTCCACCCCCACCCCCTATGAACCTTAACGTGGACGAGAGCCTTATAGGAGCAACAAGTGCTGTTGTTAAGTGGGAAACACCACCTTACGCAGACGTATACGAGATCAGTGAATACACCGTGCAGAGGAAACTTGTACTTGATAACAGTGGGAATTTTGTGACTGAAAAGGCAGTAAAAGTAGATGTCAATGAATGGAAGCTTACCGGACTGGAGCCAGATGCAGCTTACCTGGTTCGAGTTGTTTCTCATCGAAAGAACGCTCTTAAGGAAGCTGCATCAGCTCCGCAGGAATTTAAAACCGAAAAAGGTGCGTGATATGAAAAATACAATAATACCACAACGAAGAGCCCATCACCACGAGACGTCCATTTCTCATGTAGGGCCTGCCGTGTGTTAAGGCTATTTATAGATTATCATGCCAAAGAAACTCTCAGCCAATCAGAACGAATGCAATGTTGAATGAGCTCAGCGAAGTATATGGCAAACTCAGTTAGAAAGTTCATCAAATGTAAAGTTGTTAAATTTTGTTTTGGGGTTTAGGAACATCTGAATCGAGGAAGCCGTATGAAGAAGACCCGCTGTTTTGCGGACGCATGTGAACACAGCGATTCCAAAAATCTATAAATAGATGTTCAGTCTAACGCGCTGTGCTAATCACCAGTAGTTACTCTGCTACTTCCTAGGGCCATTCGGGGTTGACGGGCTACTGATGATACATCACTACTGTATTTATCTACATTTTTATTTTTCTCTACTTTTTCCATTTTTTGTGTTTCCTTTTTTACGTTTATTTTCCTCCGTTTAACCTTTTATTTCTGCAGATCCCACTCTCGCCATTGTCCTTGGAATTGTAGTCCCAGTGATTGTGATTGGAGTAATTGTTGGTGTGTTTGTATTCATCAAGTACAGAAAAAGACCCAGGCATGAACTGCCTGAAAGAAGGCTGACTATGGACGAGGTATATGATTGTAACTAAACACGTCTATTGTTTAGAGTGTTTAATAAAGACCTTTATTATTATTATTATTATTATTATTATTATTATATTATTATTACTATTATTATTATTATTATTATTATTATTATTATTATTAAAGTGACTTCAATTTGATTCGCACATCATGTCGTAAGTGGAGAAAATCATACGGCACGCTTTAGGCATTACTGATCCTACAGGCACGCAGGACACGTGTCCAATATGAACCTTGAGTGTCAGTCTTTTCTCAGTGAATTAAGGGCCGCCGTATACCTTGTGTTTGGGAGAACTTAAGCGTAGAACTACACGCTCCCTAATTGTTAAACTTACTCGCTGGCTATTAGCTGATATCTAATGAGAAGACGGAAGGTTCAGGTCTTGTTACAGTCATCGTCATCATTATTAGTCCCCTTCACGCCCAGTGACGCATAAATATATGCGTCACTAGGGCGCGATTCCTTCAACTTGTAACAGTACGTACTTGATAAATGTCTGATATCTAATGAGAAGACGGAAGGTTCGGGTCTTGTTACAGTCATCGTCATCATTATTAGTCCCCTTCACGCCCAGTGACGCATATATATATGCGTCACTAGGGCGCGATTCCTTCAACTTGTAACAGTACGTACTTGATAAATGTCATCAGAAGCAACACATGTACTATATTTGTGACATGAAATGGCAAAAGTCTATAAGATTTCTACCAGCTCTGATAGTTTATTCGGGAATTTCTCCTCTCTCTCTTCAACTATCTCAGTGCCGCGATATAAGCTGATATAAAAATATCAAGTTCGCTTAATTGTTTTAAAAATATAACATCATAAAGAACTGTTTTCGGTCTTTTTTTAGTTAGAAACAAGGGATAGAAGAAGAAATCATGATCAATACGATTACACCGGTAATCGACTTGCTATCGCCCTACCTGAAACGGATTTTAAGCGGCAATGGCCGGAAGTGCCACGTGCGTATCTTAAAATCGCGGACGAGTTGGGGTCGGGTGCCTTTGGTGTTGTGAGGAAAGGATATCTGATGCGCAATAATAAAGTCATCGAATGCGCAGTCAAGATGTTGAAGAGTAAGTAACAAATAAATCATTAGGACTATAATATTTAGTACCACCCTTAGACAAATTATCATATTTGTCTGAAGTTTCTTTTCCGTAAGATAAAATCGCCCCATTGAAAGGAAGCCAAGACAGTTTTGGATTCTGGATTCCAGCTACTGGAATCCAGTTTCTTTGTCCGTGGAACTTGGATTCCGGATTTTGATCGTTAGTGGGATTCCGGATTCCTTGAGCTCAAGTGTGTTCCGGATTCCAAAGCCTAGGTTTCCGGAATCCACAAGAAAAACTTCCCGGCTTTCAGTTTCCACAAACAAGAATTTCCCGGTTCCGGAATCCCTTACACCGGGCGAGAAAAAAATCACACTAAAAAGTGAAATTATTTTTTTTGAACTTTGTATATATCATTTTTGTTCTGATGTTGGTCTGCGATAGCTGTTAAACGTTTTTCTAATTTCAGAGCAAAAAGGAGCCTATTTGCGCTCCACATAGCTATATAGCTTATACTAGGAAGTGCGAGTTCACTTGAAACATTTTTGGCTTCATTTAATCCTTTTCTAGAGCACGGTACGGTTACTGAGTTAAGAGACTTGTACAACGAACTCAACATAATGGCATCTGTCGGCAACCATCCAAATGTTGTCAGTTTGATTGGAGCATGCTCAGAAGACGGTAAGTTCGAATTGTTTGGTAAATTAGAGGATTTTTACTTTCTTCCGCCTCACCTCGCCCACCTCACCTTTGCGCGTTCAGATGCGTATGCGCATAAGGCCTGACCTTTACCTCAGTTTTAAACTCTTCAAAGGCTTTTTTGATGCTACAGACAAAATCGAAGTCAGACTCATAACTGGTGTCGAAGAGCACTTGTGACCTTAGAAGTGAAAATCAAAAATCTGAATAAATAAGAAAGAAAATTTCAACGACTATCACGGCCTCAACAGCAAAAAGGAAGTGAATTTGCGTTCTTTCAAACTTCATCACGACTTTTCCAACTTGCTCAGGTTTAGGCGATTTAACGTGGGCCGGGTTGTTTAAGGCCAGGTAAAGACAACCCAGGGTTAGGGCGAATTTTGAAGCAAAGTCAGTTTAATTCTTTTCGTCTATAATTTGATTATAGAAGCTCCAAAATAATACAGAAAACTATCCGAAAAAAAAAAGAAAAGAAAAAGAAAAAGAAACCCTGATTAAAATTAGTGCTAAATGGCCTTCGAACAATTGGGCCCAGGAGATAAATTTTAGACGCCAGATCCAAGTAAGAAACAGGAACGAAAATTTATGTTTGTAAAACAAGGCCAATAGATTTTTCTGACACTGTTGCGATCACTTCTGTGGTTTCTTAATCTCGGACCGTTTATGATTCTCAGCACCCTGGGTGCCAAAGACTTTTCTTGCGCAGTTTTACGGTTTGTCAAGTCTTTATAGCGTCGCACGCGTTTTTTCTCCCGGCTTCGCCGCTCGTGACTTCGGCCTACTGCCGAACATGTGTCGGCCTTCGCACAACACCGAAAATTCCCGCCGCGCGCGAGAAAAACCTCTGGTACCCAGGGTAGATTCTCTGTCCTCTTTCCTTACTACAGGTCCTCTTTGGGTCATCGTGAAGTTCGCTGAAAACGGTTGTTTGTTAGACTACGTCCGGAAGCGCCAAAGTCAGCCAGACTATATCAACACAGGGGAGGAGTCCGATGAGTCAAAGGCACTATCCAACTTGGAAATAATACGATTAGCGCATGGCATCGCCAAAGGGATGACCCACCTGGCTAAAGTCAAGGTATGTTTGTAATACAGTATTGCACATTTTGCCGATGATTGCTTAGTGACCAAGGGTCGGAATCGGGGAGCCAGGTGGGGAGTGCGCTGAAGCTTGCATTCCTATAGCCTGCCACGCAGACGTTCTTAGGGGTTCGTCACGCGTTCCTGCCACACGACGAACCCCTAAGAACGTCTGCGTGAGAGGCTAGCATTCCTACTGTAATACACTTACTGTTTTTTCTTTGCAGTGTGTGCATCGTGATTTGGCTTGCCGGAATGTCCTATTAGGAAAGAACTATATTCCTATGGTGTCGGACTTTGGACTTGCTCGTGATATTTATGAAAGTGGAGCATACGAGACTACATCCGGGGTATGACAGTGTTTCATTTTTTTTTTTAACTTCTACTTCTTTTACAAGTGAATGCAAAACCTGGGGATAAATTACAGCGGCTTTTCCCTGAGTGACAGGCTCAAAGTAGGAGGTGCAGAATTTTAAGGGGCTCATTCTCGCGGGCCCAAATGTCCCTTGTTGTTCTCCAACTAGCCTGTAAAGAAAGCGTTCTTTGCAGCACGAGTGATAATGCTATTCTTAGGACTAATTTTCTCCCGCAATCTTGGACGTTGAAACTGACAGAGAGAAGCGACGACCGGAAATGCGTCTGCTGTTCGCAGGCTAACAGAGAGTTGGCTCGAATAAAAAAATTATTCCAGGGGAGAGGACCACGAGTTTAAAATGGAGGAGGAGAGGGGAGGGAGAGGGAAATAACGCTTTCTTTGTAGGCTATTCTCTATCCAGCGAATGTTTCGCAGCCTATTTTCGCACAAGTGATAGAATAAATAGATTTAGTAAAATCCTACTAGTGGTCTATTATCAATGCTGCGTTCTGATTGGTTGAACTTCTACTAGGCTATGATGTTATAGCCCACTAGTAGCGAAATGCGCCGGCTTTGAAAACCGAAAAAAATGGCGGCTGAATCGAGTTTTGCTAGCTAAAGTTGTTTTGTCTCGATATTTTTGACCAACTAGTTGGATTTTACTAAAACAATTATTCCTCTCGGCCTCATGGGCTATTGACTCAGAGCCTATTCCAGCTCGAGGAATAATTGTTAACTATATTTTCCGCAAAAATTCGTACACTCCTCTCTTGAATTCATCGAAATATAACCTCCTTGCAGGGAAAACTGCCTGTCAGATGGATGGCGCTGGAGTCGTTGCAGGATTACTCCTATACTTCAGAAAGTGATGTGTAAGTGACAGCTACGGTAAAACCCCATTAAGTCCCAAGAGTGGCCAATGTCAATATTCTCTGAACAATATAAACACTTCATCAAGAGAAAAGTTTATGAGAATTGATGAAATGATCACTGAAGAGAAAATGCTTTGATCTCTCATCAAACTCTCTCTCGTCTAATTCTTCAAAGAAATGTATGGAGACCAGTCTGGAGAATTTTCATCTGGATATTGGGACCTAAGGAGTCAATCGACCATCTTTGGGACACGGAAATTTGCTCGTAATAACGAGATTGTCGAATGAGAAAGTCATTCAACTTTTGTTAGTCAGAAAGGAAGTAGATGCAATTACGAGGTCATGGTGGTTTCGGTATAGTTAATTACTCGTAACTCTTTACCAACGAGTGGGAGTGTTTTATAAGGTTTCTAAAACCGAGGTGCAACCAGATCTTTGAGGCGTGATAAAGTAGGAACTGCACCTGTTGTAAACAGGATAAGAAACGTCCATTATTCATCTGTACACATTGTTACAACATATCCTGTCGCTAATTAGTTATTATTTCACTGCAGATGGTCCTTTGGCGTCGTTCTTTGGGAAATAGAAACTGGAGGTAAGAAATGCATTCTCTCTTTGCTTACTATAACGGTAAAAATCACATGGATTAATCCCATGGCTAAAGGGCTGTGGGGAGGTGGGGTGGTTACAGAGGGCTCAAACCTCCCGCCTCCTGTACTCCTCCCGTCTCCTATTCTCCCGTGCTCCCACCGCCTGTCCTCCCCTACCTTATAAGGGACTTGCTGTCCGATTAGTTATGTCCTGCTTCAAGGCTGACTTACTTGAGTTTTTTTCGGTAATCCAGAGATACCCTAATCGAGTACGCTCATATATTACCACCCAGCCTACTTGCTACATTGAACACATAATCCTGGGTGTCAGTTTTGTTTTTGCTTCCTATGTTCAATTTTCCACCTCATAACCATTTGTATTACGAACAATGGCGATAGTGAAAAGATTTATCCTAACTGAAAGAAGATACATAAAAATATAAAATTTCCACTTCTTTTTCATATTTTATTACTAGGCAAAGTTCCTTACGCTGCCCTTGGAGGGCAAGAGATTGTAAAGTTGTTGAAAACAGGAGAGCGACTTCCAAAACCTGAAGGATGCAGTGACGAAATGTAAGTAAACCTTAAATAAAATCCAAAGAGGATCTGTCTCTTCCACCCCATGGCAATTGGTGGAAACGTTATTCTATCATGGAGTACTAACTATACCCGTATGCCCTGCAGAAAGCTTTTCAGTGGTGCTTAGGGGGATATAGAAAGAGAGGCTTACATACGGGAATGTTGCTTTGGCATCGTTCGTATGGGAGAGGGAAACCAGGAATGTACAGACCAGCGAAAATTTACGTGAACTCTTTGTTGTAGGGCGAAAGTCAAAAAACAATAATACCACAGGAAAGACAAGACAGAATTAAACTTATTTGGAAGGCCGATCTAGTTCGACTTTGACGATAATGATACGTACCTTATGTCTAAGCCTTCATCTCGGGTTACGGCCGTTGTTTATTTAGGATTGTAGTTGTTTCTTGTGTAATCTAATCAATATTAATTTGTCTTAAATTGTTTCAGCTATGATATGATGGTCAAGTGCTGGCATCCGAACCCAAAAGAAAGACCGACGTTTCAAGAGCTTGCTCGTGCAATGGACAGTTTGCTGTCTGCCGAGGCCGTAAGGGCATTTAATAACTTGAATTCATAGTCAGGAAGTCAGTTAGCCGTTCAGCACTTCCGCTACTCGAACATGCGATCGATTAGTCAGCTATAGCCAGTCATTCAGTCAGCAAGTCAGTCAGTCTGTCAAGCGTTAAGCTAGTCAGTTAGTCAGAGAGTCAGTGAGACAGTAAGTCAGCTAGTCAGTCAATCAGACAGTCAGCCAGTGAGTTAGTCACTGAGTGAGTCAGCCGCTCAGTGACTCAGCCAGTCAGTCAGTCAGTTAGGCAGTCGTTAAGCCAGTCAGTAGGTCATCCATTCATTTAGTCAGTCAGTCAGTCAGTCAGCCAGTCAGCAAGCCAGTCATTCAGTCATTCATTTAGTCAATCAGTCGGTCAGTCAGTCGGCGGTCAGCTAGCTAGTCACACAGTCAGCCAGTTAGTTAGCCAGTCAGTCAGTCAGTCAGTCAGCTAGTCAGTAAGCCAGTCAGTCAGCCATTCACTTAGTCAGTAAGTCAGTTAGTTAGTCAGTCAGTCAGTCAGTCAGTCGGTCAGCTAGGCAGTCACACAGTCAGTCAGTCAGTTAGTCAGTAAGCCAGTCAGTCAGTAAGCCAGTCAGTCAGTCAGTCAGTCAGTCAGTCAGTCATGCATTTAGTCAGTTAAAGATTTGGTTGTATGAAGTGAGTTTATAAGGTACATTGGCCGCCGTATAAAAAAAAGAAGCTAAAGTTTCTGGCGCTTGCCCTTCGCTCTGACCCTCAGCTAATCAGCTAAGTCACTTGAACAGTCGTGGCAATCAGTTAGTCATCCAATTGATTTTTATCCTTTTTTAGGATTACCTCGAGATACTAAGCGAAGATCCGCCCGAGACTGAAGAGGACCAACCCTATGATGAAGTTCAGTTTGATAGAATTCCTGAAGACTATTTTTGGCCGTCAGAACTGCGCATCCACGATCCAGAGGCATTACCAGCCAAAGGCCAGGTTGCACAGCGAAGTCTTGAAAAGGCCGTTCCGAAAGGAGGAGAGGATACTGGGTTCTAATTTACATCAGTCATTCAACAAGTAGTTTTTATTAATTATGCTTTGGTTTGGGTTATTCTTTATTATTAATTAGGTAGTTATAACAAACTTTGAACTTCGCTTACTGGACTCTGAATGGTTTTCTAATTTAGCAGTGTGCATTCTAATAGCTAGTGACAAATGTCCCTCCGTACACCTGCAGCACTATAAAGTGACTGTTAATTAAGTTGTTTTAATTCGCACCATGAAGTCATACTCAGGGGCGGATCTAGGGAGAGGGTGCAGGGGGTGCGCACCCTCCCCCCCTGAGATGACCTGCGGTTTTCTAATACAACTGGTATTCTGCAGAAAAAAAAAACTATGTGGTTTATTGGTGTTGAAGTAGAGCAAGAGACGAGTACACCCCCTCCTAAAAAAAATCCTGGATCCGCCCCCGATACTTGGCCTTCGTTCCAGTATTCAATTGACTTTATTACTAGCAAAACATTTTTGGTGAAAGCACCAGCTAGTATAGGTAGAGAGTAATATGAATCATGCATGCTTCCTTTTAGAAAAGTCGGTTGTTTTGAGTTGGTAGAGATGGACTGGTGATAATAGTAACAGAGAGGCAATACTGAAATTATTTTTTTTACATTCGAAGCTGATCAATATCAATACTGGGCGACATTGGAGACTGCTTCTTTGCAATTGGTATAAGGATATCAATTTGCCCTAAAAACTTTACTTATCTAGCTAAATGTTATTTTTGCCCACATTTTTCATTTAATACACAAGTTATCACTGGATTCTCTACCAAATGTGAGTAGCGAAGTCACATGACCCAGTTCTTAATGCACCCTTTTTTGTTCATTTGTCCAATGCAGCGAATAGATAGCAGGCTGTTTTGCTTTCATTTGAATTTAGTTTTATATTTCTTGCGTGTCCATTAATATTTTATCTTATCTTTTGAAGGTCCTTTTGTCTGAAAATAAGGCCGACCATTTTTTTTAATATTGCTTTCAAGTTGAATATTATAAGAAAGACAATATGATGTGCTTTCAATGATTGAATTGACTTCTTTGCAGGACTTTAAAATACATCGTAGTGAAGAAAGTGCATTAATTTTTGTAATTACGTAAGTCTCTAGGTTAAAGTTAGTCTTCATCTGTTGCCTCATTTGGGCTTCGATGGGCTGGTTTACGTGTCACATTAAACTTCCAGTCCTAAGGACTGTTTATTTAAAAACTAGCAAGTCCATTACTATAAAAAAAAGGACGCACTAGTCTTGAAAACAAGATATTGGACGTCAAGTGATTCCTTAGAAATTTAGCGCGTGAGCTAAAATACTTTAGTCAAATATACACGATGTAAGGAATATAGTTGGGCTGAAAATGTGTGATTAAAACAAAACAAGACAGAATTGAAGTTACTTAATTAATTCGCGTGTATGCCTCATTTTACTGTACATCTGTTTTAAAAGCACCCAATCACACAGTTTTGCTTAGGAGAACTCAATTAAAAAATACCAATTAAAACAAAACAACGACAACAAAAACGAGAGTGGACGCTCAAACCTGGCGGAGGTGCCGACCTACGTAAAGAACTGTTACAATTTTGAGGATCGGATCGCCTTTCTTAGGAAAGTTCCAGAAGTAAGGAGCTATTGACCGGTTGTAATGAAACCAATGTCAAAGCAGCTATTGACATAATGCCGATCAGTTTAAAAGCTTTGTACTTCATTTCTATGCAGACTGCCAGTGTATGCCGACGCGTAATTTGGGATACAGTCAAGTGAGCCATCTTTAACTCAGTTCCTTTGTCTGAGTGCCATTTCATGTCTGAATGCCATTTCATTTCATCTGATGTGCCTATCTTTCTCTGACATTCTTGTTTCCTGGTTTTCATTTCATAAGGCGACACTACGTCAGGGTAAACGGAAAAATCTTCAGTTGCAGCTGCGTAGGAAGTGTTGTAATGCATATTTAATTTCTATTGCAGTTATATAATTGTATTCTTTTTGCGCCAAAAAGTGGAAAGGTACCGGCAACAGAATAGATAAGTGTGCGCCGTTTATGTTAATACAGTGTTGACGGATTTTCTCATTTTTAATAGGTTTCTAAACTCGGATCAAACGAAAAATAATCTTCAGCCACGGTGTGGAATCCATTTAAAACTGCTCGTGCCTCGTCTGTTTGCTTACTGCTTAACCAGACTACTTCGATCGCCCACGACTAGTTCCATTTTCATAGCCAAGTTGATTCAAACCGCTTTCCTCACCGGGAAGATTTCGCACCAGTCATTTTGTTCCTTTGAACTAGTGGAGTGATTCCAAACGCACCTAAAAGGTAACAGCTATGACTCTCAACGTTACAAAAACAAGATTATGTTATTCAGAAAGCGTGAATTCAGAGATGCCTGATAATGGTAAAGGGGTGATGATTTTCGAGGCATGCATCTGTCTTCTCATGAACGCGGTAGCACTCATTGGGAATCTGTTGGTGTGCTTAGCTGTGTATAAAAATTCTCGCTTGCGTACAACCACCAATTTGTACATAATAAGCCTGGCTGGTACCGACTTACTCTCTGCTACCCTGGTTATGCCATTTACGGCCGGGGCTCTAATTACACGCAAGTGGCCATTCGGAACTGTCTACTGCTTCATACATGGGTTTTTGGCAAACTTTGGGCTTTTTGTTTCTACTTCTATCATGGGTCTCACGGCTTTCAACCGATATGTCAGAATTGTGAAAACAACCAACTACAGTAACATCTTCTCCCGGAAGAAGTCCCGCACTATACTCATTTGCCTGTGCGTTTTCATTGCTGGTTATATCGTTGTTCCTCAATTTGCTGGTTTACAAGAAATTGGATTCCTTCCTCATTATGCCAGCTGCCACATAATCCATCACACCAAGGCAGGCATGATTGCTCACTACTCAATAGTACTGGTCTTGTTTCTTACGTTACCTTTTGGCGTTGCCATTTTCTGTTATTTCAAAGTGTTTGCAGCCATTCAAAAACACAACCTTGAAGTTGCCCCAGGCTTGCAAAGTCGCATTCGCGCGGCGAGAATCACTTCTCAAGAAATCAAAATTTCCAAATCTCTTTTTGTTGTTGTGCTTGGGTTTGGCCTGTGTTGGATTCCAGCCTGGACCCTCGCTATAATCAAGAGATTCTGTTTAATACCTTCACTACCCCATGAGTATTACTTGCTTCACACGGGACTGGTATTTTTAAGCAGCTCAACTAATGTGTTTATTTACGCAGGAATGAATAGCTCATTTAAAGCCGAATTTAAACGCATTTTATCATGTCGTGACTATTTAAATTCAAGGAAGGTTTCTCCACCGTTGCCACATCATGGGCTCTTAATGGAATTAAGGCCGCAATTAGATGCAAAATAAACTCATCTTGTTTCTTTTCTCTCAGAGGGAACTAACAACAACAGAAACACCGTATTAGTTAACAAATCGCTAAAGTTTTACAAAATACTGTATCCCCTGCAAATAGCTATTACAGGCCAGTTGAATTCAAAAGGAACGAATACGAGTTTAGGAAGGACGGGGGTATTCTCAGTAGGTAAAAACGACTCCGAGATCAATATACTTAACCCTCGGACGTACACGCAAATTCATATCCCCACCGTGGTACGGGAGGGGGGGAGGTTGATAGGACCCCTCCCTAAAGTTTTTGTTATGTTGCAATATTTCGAAACGATTTTGCATTCAGTGGAAATCCTTTGATCTTCTATGGGTAGTGGCGCTGCCGAAGGCCTGTGACGTCACCAACAATGGTCGCCATCTTGACCGCCATCTTAGATTTTACGAAGACTTAGAAATCAGGTATAAACCGCGAAAATGGTATTTTGTGCTTGACATGAAAAATAACACATAAATAAGCACTTTGCATCATTTTAGCCTCAAGATTTACATTACTTGTTGAAAGAAGTCGAAAAAAAAAAAAACATGTATTTTCCCCAAAAATGACTTGACCACCTGTGCGCGCGCGCGAAGGATAAACGAGAAGCTACTGAAAACGTCAGGTGCTGATGTTTTATCATCTAGGAAAAAAAGTCAACCCCAGCGAGCGGGGGTGGCAACCACCACCTCCCACTTAAGGTTAATATTTGCTGGAGTGAGTTTAAGTGCTTACCCGGCAACCTGCGAACTGGTGTAGACGTGTGAACACAGTATACTCTATCTCATCTAAAAACCTATAATAACTTATTAATAATGATGATGATGATGATGATCAGAGCGGAGCACCACGCGCGCGCGAAGCACGACTATCCATCCGATAAAGTTTGTTTATGACGTCAGCGTACGATCTCCCGTCCGTACAGACGCTGGGGGAGGAGAAAGGGAGTCGGGAGTCAACCCGTCGGGGGAGGACTATGTTATAGCTGAGGTGAAATTTTGCATTTCAAGCACCTCGTTCGTTTCGGCGGTAAATCACATGGCCGCCGGGACTTTTAGAGAAAAAAGAAACGAGTCTTTCTTTCCACTGAATTTTAATATCTTTATTAACTTAGATAACAGGGAGAGAGATAGAGCGAGAAACAAATAACAACGGAGACCAATTTTGTTGGAATAAAAACATGAAAATTTTATAACGGCGGTTAGAAAATGAGAAATACTAGTGGCTACCAAAGTGAAAACGAGCGGGAGTGAAAAACAGAGTGAACAGGAACACAAACATTTCCTCCATAAAACTTGTAAATAGGAAGTTAAAAGACGTTTTACGTTTTAGTAGTGCAAAACAACGGCATAATGGAGAAGAAAGTGTGCTGCACGTGCAAATTTGTCTTTTTACTAATTAGATAAAAAAAAAGTGTGCTGCACGTGCAAAGTTTTTTTTTGTTAATTAGATCTATTGTTATTGTTTTTTACAGTTCTCGTTTTTCCACCTTGTCTTTAGTATTACTCGATTTTATACTTTCTTTGAGGAATCTATAAAAATTAAAGAGAGCCTCGCTTTTATCCCTGGCTTAATTTATATATTAATGATAGTAACGAGGGCCTTTGCCAAGGCCGGTTTTCCATGGGGCCTCAATAAGACAAGTGCACGATGACGTAATTATACTTCAACTACCAGAATTCTGGGGAAAAAGGACTCTTTTTTCTTCGCTCGGGCTTCCGCCCTCGTTCCTCGCAGCTTCGCGGTCGTCCCGTCACACGTGCTCTCGAACTGTGATCTACTGATGAATTCAAAACGAAAAATAAGAGTCGGCCTGATGTAGAGCGGAATTGAAAATTTACTTTCAATAATAAATTTCAGTCGGTCGTCAAACAACAACATTATCCATCTTTTATATCGTTTACAACATCCCTTTTGCTGTAAAACTTAATTATGAGGTCATTACAAGACCTCATTTCAAAGGAATAACAATAATCTATAGAGCAATTCCTTTTCTTTTTTTGAAATAAATGTTACTGGTAGCATCTATAAGCCTGAAGAAGGCTGGTCTGACCAGTCAAGAGATATTGTTTGGAAAGTTGAATATGCGTTGTTTCAACCGGGAAGTTTGAATTCTTGATGCTTTATTTCTTATTATTGGAAAAGATTTCCTGTTGACGGTCTCCACTCCGATTATGGCTCACCTGGTACCGGTATACTATTTTATTTTTCTGAGTTCTTCAGCGCGGTTCAGTTTTACGAGTACTCGAGAAACGCGAGACGAGTTCTGTGGAAACTCGCGCGCGAGACTCACGCGCCAGAAGACCAGTTCCCCAGAGAAACCAATATGGCGACAGTCGGGGAAACGTGTGACTCGTGTGTAGTTAAATTGGACCCAAAGTGACATTATTTGGACTTACGAAACTCGAATTTGATCTCCATCGGCAATTTAACTCATTCTTTAACACTTGGCATCATTTATGGCTTAAATATTCACGGATGTGGCATGGCAGAAGTCGTCAAAATTGTATGAGGTAAGCTGAAGCTTATGTTTAATTAGCTTAACCTAAATTTAAGGCTATTTCGTAGAAAATGTTGGTCTTGTGAGCTCGTTATATTTAGGAAATGGTAATAAAGCTTATGTTCTAGATCATGAGATAAATCTAGGTGTGCTCTTCCCGGACTTAAGCTTATAAACAACCCTGTCTATGACGGTACCTGCGAAAGATGAGACTGGTTATGAAAGGCCAGATTCATCAAAGATATAATGAAAACAACGGTTTAGCAGGTTATGTTAGAAGCTCCCTGACATTGTGCACAACCCCTTGACTGAAGAAATTGCTGTGATGCTTTTATTTATTTTCAAGATCAAAATGATACACTGCAGGAATGCTACTATGAGGGTCTGGATTGGGGGGAGGAGCCGGGGGTACATATGTCAGTTGTCAGTTAAAATTTTGGCCATTTGTCAGTTGTCGGTTAAATTTAAGGCTTTTTGTCAGTTGTCAATTAAATGATTATTAATGATTAATTACTTTGAAACTTATTTGTATATTTTTGGTGCGAAATTTAGTTTTAAAGGCACATATAATCCAAATTAATGATTAAATTCCAAAACTGATGCAGTGGTGCCTTAATTTTTTATCAGTTTTGCTATTGTGAGCATTTCAAGTGGCCCTCCATTTTTGAAGTGCTGTGTTGCTCTCCTCCTCTTGAACGTTTTTGCTGGCCAGAGTCCAACATTTCCAACCATTACGCTAATCAAAATTTATACCCTCAGAATATGTTATTGGGATGTAGATCGAAAGAAAAACAGTATCTGAATCATCTCGGAAAAAACTTGCAATTGCTTTTGTAATGCCCTCATTAGCAGCCATAGACTTGTATGCTGGCGCATTCTTAGCGGAGTGTAAATTTGAGATCATACATGTAGGTCATTTACCACAGATGGTACATGACATAGATTTTATAATATATTAATAACGAAATTTGACACTTGAGCATCTTGCTGCTAAGATTACCCTAGACTTGCTACAAGTCAAAGGACTTGTTTGAAAGTCTAAGATTACCGAAAAATGCACATTTGATCACATTGTCTGACGAAAAGAGTGGAACAATGCTATTTAAGGCCTTAAAAACGGGTTTTGTCGAAATAAGGGACAATCAGGTCCTTTGTCAGTTGTCAGTAAAACTCAAGGCAAATGTCAGTTGTCAGTTAAATTTTAGGCTATATGTCAGTTGTCAGTTAAAGTTTTGGCCATTTGTTGGTTGTTGGTTAACCCCATCGAGACCCTCTACTATTAAACGTTGTACACCAAAAACAAAAATACATCATGTAAAAAAAAAATGTAACTGACAGGTATAACAGGCTTCATAACCATTCCACTTTACTGTGCTTTTCACAAACTCGTGAACCCTAAAGTTGAAAAGCCACCTTCACAATTGCATTTTTGCTGCCATCAATCATGATTATGATCACAAGCAACGACAGGTGGCTCAATATGAGAGTACGTTTCATTGTGTAATTCTCAAAATTCAGGCAATAGATTCGAGAAGATAAATACTCGCAGGAATTTTCAATAAAATATGCTTTACCTTATTTACTTGGTATCTTTCTTGCTTCTTGTGTGTTTTTTTTCTGATCCGTTGGAAACTCGGGATAAAGGAAATCGCCTAAATCACAACGGATTGGGAAAATAATCTTACAGGAAGCAAGAAGACACCAAGTGTTTAGGTATTTTAGCATACTTTATTGAAAATTCCTGGGAGTATTTATCTTCTCAAATCTGTAGCCTGAATTCCCATACAAATCCTTTATGTTGATGGCCATTTTGAGAATTATGCAACCGCACTGACTAATTGAGCATGGGCCACCTGCGAAGCAACAAACCTTGAAACACAGAATGACACAAAACATATCAAAATCCAACACTCACAGATCACAAAACCCATTTAAGTAGAGTTCTGTTTCCTAAGAGGTCCTCTAAGATGATTGATCGCAGCATAAAATGCAAACGTCAGTTGGCTTCTGAACTTCAGAGTTTGCGTAGTAATAACTATCATTACAATGAAACATACTTTAAATCATTGGAAATCTAGTGGAACTCTGAATACAGGTTCGTTTTGCATAATGTATGGGAAGAAAAATGCTTAAAACAAGCTGAGCCAGTCTTAATGTGGCTTATACCGGTAAGTTTGCTTGTACTACAGTTGAACTTCACATAAGAAAGCAACCAAAATGATAAAATTAACTGGTTGCTTGCTGGAGGTGGCTCCTTGCAATAATCGAACCACAAGAGTTCCCTTTATAAAAGAGGTCGGAGCACATTGAGGGGCGAACCACTTTACTTCTGAGGGTCCCAGGGGGGAAGGGTTGGGTGGTTTGCTGAAGGATTGATTTTTTTTAACCCATTCATTTGTCATGAATTTTTTTTCTTGAAGTATGCATTTGCCTGATATGTTTTTCTCCCTCCAACACTTTGCATTCTTTTTTGGGTGTGTGGATGGGGTTGAAAACGTAAGCTTTCAACCATACAGCCAATTATAAAGAATCTATAGAATAATCTTTGAACAAGCAAATTGATTTTTCTTTCAGAGGCCTATCAGATATTGATAACTATGGAATTAACATAGTTTTTATGAAGTTTACTTCTTGTTCCACCAGCATTTTTATGGCATCCTTAATTTAGGGTACGCATAAAACATTGTTCATAAAACCAGCAGTGATTTTTAATTTGAAACAAGAGCATATTTTCTATTGATCAGGCTAGCTTCCACATAGTGTGAGCTCAACAAGCGCCAAAGGCAAGGGTTTATTTACACGTAGAGGGGTCCAGGGGCATGTTCCTCTGAAAAACCTTTGAAATTTAGAGCTTCTGAAATCACCAGAAACGAGTTTACATGTATTTCTACCAATTCTGAGATCAGTTATTTTGTCCAACTTTTATATACTGGTACATAAAAGGCAATCCCTCTAATTACCATACAAAACCTGTTTATGAGAACAGCAGGAAAATAAAGTTCACAGTTTTTCTAGCCCACTGTATGTGCACGATTTTTTAACCCAAATCCACCCCCACCCCCCAGAAGTAAAATGGCCGGCCCCTTACACTGTAAAAGAGAATCCATTAAACCACGAAAATTATTTCTTATTAACGGTATAATGATTATGACATTGTCTTCATGTACTTTCATGTTGGCACTACTAGTTCTTCGCATATTTTGAGTAATGTACATTTTAATTGAATGGCTCAGTGTTTGTATGGTTCATTGACTGATGGACTGACGGTTTGACTGATTAACTGACTGGCTTACTGTTTAAATGGTTGATTGGCTGGTGGACTATATGTAGTAGAAACAGTGAATGTAGGGATAAAAACAAAGTGAATGCTTACTGGAGGATAAAAACAACAGATTTAAATATTTTTGATTGGTGGTCGCTTATGGGAGTTAGCCACTTACAAGAGGTGGGTGCAGCACATGGTGGTTTAACTGTAGTTTTTTCATGTGGGGAACCCATCACATATGCTTTTCACTCTGTATGTGCAATTGGGAAGTATAACCCCCTATAATGTACTTAGCTCTTATTAACCGAGTGGGAGGTCTGTATGGGAGAATCTTGATCGAGGTCGCAAGTACAGACCTCACTGTGTTCAGTCTGTACCAGTGACCAAGGTCAAGATTCTCTCATACAGACTGACCTAGCTCGGTTAATAAGATGTTTATTACATGGCCAAACAAGAAAGCAAAGGAACAAAAACATAAATAATTTTATTTGCTTCCCTGCGTGGGCTCAAGCATTTAGCTGGCTTTGTTCTGTCACTGGTCTCCAGTCCGAACGAGACAAAAATAACTCTTCAAAGTCCAGCTTTGTACACACTTTGTACAAACAAGCCAATTTTTCCATATTATTTGTTTGTAACTTTTTGAGGACAACTATTACAACAAGAGCAGTCTAGATGCCGGTCTAGATGGGAAAATCTAGACCCTGGTCAGGGTCGATTTTAACCAGTCAAATTCTTGAATTTGTTTGTTTCCAGTCTTTTTGAGATATGGCCATATAATAATGGTCCATATAAAAGACAAGTCAAACAAGTCAAATTGATTTTTATGATTAATGTTTTGTTTAAGCAATGGACTTGGGAGTCTTGATGGAATGGAATCACATGGCAACCTGCAGATCAATATAATAAAATCAGAAAACAGGATCAGCAAGAGAAGGCAGCTCTGAAGACAAGGTAAACATTTCTCTTAAATTTCTTACAGTTATAGGTTGTGTGCATATACCATGTGTGACATACATGTACCCTATAAATTCACTGTACTCAATTAATGCCACCCGTAATTAAAAGCCAGATAAAGAAGCAAAGTTACGAATAATAGACATCCTCAAATACACTGTAAATGCATCACCTTGTCAGAAGAAGCAGTGATTACTCAAGGACTGTGAGGAAGATATCAAGTACACCATTCCATTCGACTCAATTTCCTATCAATTCTGTCTCAGCCAAAAAAGAAGACGATAGGACTTTAAACATGAAACAGTCAGTACAGCAGTCAGTCAACCATTGAAACATTGAGCCAGTCAGTTAAGGAATCAAACAGTCAGTTCATCAGTCAATCAACCATACAAACAGTTAGCCAGTCAGTTAATCAATCAAACAGTCAGTCCAGCAGACAATCAACCATTCAAACAGGTAGCCAGTCAGTTACATAAAATTTTATAAAAGTAAATTATAATTATCATAAAAATTATCCCAGAATCAAAAAAAGCTTTATAACTTTTACAATTTTATATGTAGAAGAATGACAGACCACAGCAAGGTAACATTTGCCATAAAATATCTTTCCATGTCACATTATTTTAGGGTAATGACATCATCAGTCACGTGACAATATTATTGTCAAAATTAGTTTTTTTCGCTGCTGTGAAAAGATGTCATTATAGTTTTAACAACAAATAACGTATTTGTGGTTTTGGTTGTGTGGGGCATTTAAAAATAACCAGCTGACGTTCGGCATTTAAAACTTAAGGGGACAATGAACATGAGCGAAAAAGTGTAGGCCAAGGGCTGTAGAGAGTGGACGTTTTAACACATGGCAGTGAAAATTTGTATGAAAGTACATTGTAATGTTCTTCCTTGATAATTTCTGTAACGACCAAAAGAGGGGCACGATGTCATCAGTCACGTGATCAAAGCCTTTTGAATACTCTAGTTCGTTTTTAAAGTACATTTTTCGTTATAAATTGGCAAGTTTTTGTTATTTTTCTCTACAGATCTTTACACTTTATTGCCTCTGAGTAATTATTATTCCATTTTCAAAGCAGAAGCAAACGAAAACTGCGCTAGAAGTTTAAAAGTTGCATAAATTGACCAATGTTGCAAGTTAAAATCGAAAAGGAGACCTGCTTTTGAGACTTTTGTAGAAGCCTTTTTCAGTTAAACTGTTTGCCAAAATAAATGTTCAACGTTTGTTAATAAAGGCGAACTTTGAAACCCAAAAGGATTCATTTGTTGGCCATATCGTTTTTCTTCTTTCCAAGGAGAGAGGTCATGTAGCAGCTCTTCTAACCCTAAAAGCCAAATGAATTGCCACCCCAATCTAGAACAATGGAAATAATGACAAACAATGTTGTGTTAATGTTTTCTTCTACCAATGAAAAGACACCTTAAGAGCAGAGAGAGCCAGATCTTATGGTCATACGGCTCAACTCAGTTGGCAGCCACGTGGTTGATAGTTCCTAAATTCCTCATACAGCTTTGCATGGACCAAGCCTGAAAGAGTATCAATGGTTTTTTTGTGAGCTTTATGTCTAGCTTTGATCAGTTAAAGATTTAATTCTACATGGAAACCAAAAAAGTCATTCTTGAAAACTGTCCATCACCATAGAGAAGGAATATATACCTGATGATTTAAACACATTTCATTAGTGATTGCGGAGATGATCCAGTGGAGAGAAGCGCCAATTTACAGATTTAGCTCGTTCTGAGGGTCTGGGTTCGAATCCCTTTGAGGCAAATTTTTCGTAGCTCTTTTTTTCTTTTTCTTTTTTTCTCTCTTTTTTACCTGTGTGGTGCATACAGCATGGGGTGCACAGGAGTTATTAATGAGCTTGATTGTAGTTAAATTTTACAGTTGATGCCCCGCATCACCTTTGTTTACTGTAGAATTGAAGCAATTAAAGTCATGTGATGGTGTTACATAGAGGATGTTACATGACCGCTTGGGGATACGAATTTTATCTTTGAGTGCTGAAAGTATCTCTCACGAGTGAGCTTTGCTCACTCCTCGCTCACTCGTGAGAGATGCCTTCAGCACTCAAAGATAAAATTTGTATCCCCAAGCGGCCATGTAACATCCAACCTTCATCGCCTGCAGTGAAGATACTATTTTTATCTTTCACGTTTGAGGATATTGGTGTCGCCATGGTTACAAACATGATTACCCAATTACGAGAGAGCTTCCCGCTCTATTATTCTCTATTATTGTCTTTATTTCTCCTTTATAACTTTATGTCCAAGTTTCATAACATTTTTGTGACAGGCATTTTGCAATAGGTGACCACTTCTGAATTGCACTATTTTGCTGTTTCGAAAATTAATAATAAAAAAGTTGTGTTTTATGTAGGAATTTCATCCGTATCTATATCTTTTGGACATTCCCTTTGTTGGTCTGAAAAGGTATTTTGTTTAGAAGATGTGGGAATTTTGCACAGTGCTAGGATGAAAATATGCATTTTTGAGCCCTTTCCTGCCTATGGAAAGTGGGTGTAAATAAAAAAATATTTAGTACATATGAGTTGCTTTTGAAGGACCAAAATTGTGTGCTTTACATCATTTAAGGACCAATTTAATCCTAGGAAGTGAAAAACATCTCTGAAAGTGGAAAACTTTGAAGTGGTAAACTTGGCAATATGCGCTAGTTTTACTCTTTGTCACTGCAAAAATTTGGCTGCTTAATGCTGAGGTGATTTTCTCCCCGAAGAATTTTATTTTGAAATATTTTCAAAAACTAATGCGGTTTCAATTACTTTTGGACCAAAAAAAATCCACAGGTAAAGTTTAAAGGAAATTGATATTCTCACCCGAAACGCAGTGGACTGGTTTTGGGGAGACTATCTCTTAAGTTTGAGGCAGCGCACATTCACTTTTAAGTGACGTTTTCAAAGCTGTCGCCTTCATTATTGTGTAAACTTCCTGAAAATTAACATGCTGTTACCCTTTGTTACCCTGTGTTACTCTGTGTTACCCTTTGCTACCCTTTGTTACCCTGTGTTACCCTTTGCTACCCTTTGTTACCCTGTGTTACCCTTTGTTACCCCATCTTACCCTGTGTTACCCTCTGTTACCCAGTGTTACCCTTTGTTACCCTGTGTTACCCCATGTTACCCCTTGTTACCACTTGTTATCCTTGTTACCCCTTGTTTACCCCTTGTTACCCTTGTTACCCCTTGTTACCCTTGTTACCCTTGTTACCCCTTGTTACCCTTGTTACCCCTTGTTCCTCCTTGTTACCCCATGTTACCCTTGTTACCCCTTGTTACCTCTTGTTACCCTTGTTAACCCTTGTTACCCTTGTTACCCCATTTTACCCCTTGTTGCGATTGTTACCCCATGTTTCCCCTTGTTACCCCTTGTTACTCCTTGTTATCCTTATTACCCCTTGTTACCTTTTGTTACCCTTGTTACCCCTTGTTAACCCTTGTTACCCTTGTTACCCCATTTTACCCCTTGTTGCGATTGTTACTCCATGTTACCCCATGTTACCCCTTGTTACCCCTTGTTATCCTTATTACCCCTTGTTACCTCTTGTTACCCTTGTTACCCTTGTTACTCCATTTTACCCCTTGTTGCGATTGTTACTCCATGTTACCCCATGTTACCCCTTGTTACCCCTTGTTATCCTTATTACCCCTTGTTACCCCTTGTTAACCCTTGTTACCCTTGTTACTCCATTTTACCCCTTGTTGCGATTGTTACCCCATGTTTCCCCTTGTTACGCCATGTTACTTTTTGTCCCCCCTTGTTACCCCTTGTTATTCTTTCTTCCCCCTTGTTACCTTATGTAACCCGTTGTTACCCTTGTTACCTTTGTTACCCCTGTGACCCCATGTTACCCCCTGTTACCCTTGTTATTCCATGTTACCCTTGTTAAACCCTTGTTACCCCATGTTACCCCTTTTTACCCCTTGTTACCCTTGTTACCCCTTGTTTACCCCTTGTTACCCTTGTTACCCCTTGTTACCCCTCATTACCCCTTGTTACCCCATGTTACCCAGTGTTATCCCTTGTTACCCCTTTTACCCTTGTTACCCCACGTTACCCCTTGTTTCCCTTGTTACCCCATGTTACCCCTCATTACCCCTTGTTACCCCATGTTACCCAGTGTTATCCCTTGTTACCCCTTTTACCCTTGTTACCCCACGTTACCCCTTGTTTCCCTTGTTACCCCTTGTTACCCCTCATTACCCCTTGTTACCCCATGTTACCCAGTGTTATCCCTTGTTACCCCTTGTTACCCTTGTTATACCTTCTTACCCCTTGTTACCCCTTGTTACCCTTGTTACCCATGTTACAACTTGTTACCCCTTGTTACCCCTTGTTACCCTTGTTACCCCTTGTTACCCCATGTTACCCTTGTTACCCCTTGTTACCCTTGTTACCCGCTATTATTCCTTGTTGCCCTTGTTACCCCTTGTTACCCTTGATACCCCTTGTCACCCCTTGTTGCTCTTGTTACCCCATGTTACCCCTTGTAACCCTTTGTTACCCCTTCTTACCCTTGTTACCCCTTGTTAAACCTTTTTACCCCTTGTTACCCCATGTTTCCCCTTGTTACCCCTTGTTGCCATTGTTGCCCTGTGTTACCCCTTGTTACCCCATGTTACCCTTGTTACCCCCCATTATCCCTTGTTGCCCTTGTTACCCCTTGTTACCCTTGATACCCCTTGTTACCCCTTGTTACCCCTCGTTACCCCTTGCTACCCCTTGTTACCCCTTGTTACTCTGATTACCCCTTGTTACCCCTTGTTACCCTTCTTACCCATGTTACCCCTTGTTACCCCTTGTTACCCTTATTACCCCGTGTTACCCTTGTTACCCCTTGTTACCCTTGTTACCCCTTGTTACCCCTTGTTACCCTTGTTACACCTTGTTACCCCTTGTTACCCCTTGTTACCCCGTGTTACCCTTGTTACCCCTTGTTACCCTTTTTACCCCTTGTTACCCCTTGTTACCCTTGTTACCCCCCATTATTCCTTGTTGCCCTTGTTACCCCTTGTTACCCTTGATACCCCTTTTTACCCATTGTTACCCTTGTTACCCCTTGTTACCCCTTGTTACCCTTGTTACCCCTTGTTACCCCTTGTTGCTCTTGTTACCCCATTTTACTCCTTGTTACCCCATGTTACCCCTTGTAACCCTTTGTTACCCCTTGTTACCCTTGTTACCCCTTGTTAAACCTTTTTACCCCTTGTTGCCATTGTTGCCCTGTGTTACCCCTTGTTACCCCATGTTACCCTTTGTTCCCCCTTGTCATCCCATGTTACCCCTTGTTACCGCTGCTACCCCTTGTCACCCTTGTTACCCCTTGTTACCCCTGTGACCTCATGTTACCCCTTGTTACCCTTGTTACCCCATATTACCCCTTGCTACCCCTTGTTACCCTTGGTACACCTTGTTACCCCTTGTTACCCTTGTTTCCCCATGTTACCCTTCTTACCCCTTGTTTACCCCTTGTTACCCTTTTTACCCCTTGTTACCCTTTGCTACCCTTTGTTACACTGTGTTACCCTTTGTTACCCCATCTTACCCTGTGTTACCCTCTGTTACCCAGTGTTACCCTTTGTTACCCTGTGTTACCCCATGTTACCCCTTGTTACCACTTGTTATCCTTGTCACCCCTTGTTACCCCTTGTTTACCCCTTGTTGCCCTTGTTACCCCTCGTTACCCCTTGTTACCCTTGTTACCCAATGTTACCCTTGTTACCCCTTGTTACCCTTGTTACCCCCCATTATTCCTTGTTGCCCTTGTTACCCCTTGTTACCCTTGATACCCCTTTTTACCCATTGTTACCCTTGTTACCCCTTGTTACCCCTTGTTACCCTTGTTACCCCTCGTTACCCCTCGTTACCCCTTGTTACCCCTCGTTACCCTCTTGTTACCCCATGTAACTTTTTGTTACCCCTTGTTACCCTTTTTACCCTATGTTACCCCTTGTTCCCCCATGTTACCCCATGTTACCGTTGTTACCCCATGCTACCCTTTTTACCCCTTGTTCCCCCTTGTTACCCCTTGTTACCCCTTGTTACCCCATGTTACCCCTTGTTACCCCTTGTTACCCCTTGTTACCCTTGTTACCCTTGTTACCCCTTGTTACCCCTTGTTACCCCTTGTTACCCCTTGTTACCCTTGTTACCCCTTGTTACCCCTTGTTACCCTTGTTACCCCTTGTTACCCTTGTTACCCCTTTTTACCCTTGTTACCCCTTGTTACTTTTGTTACCCCATATAGCCCGGTGTTACCCCATGTTACCCTTTGTTACGCTTTGTTACCCTTGTTACCCAGTGTTACCCCTTGTTACCCTTGTTACCCCTTGTTACTGTTGTTACCCCTTGTTACCCCTGTGACCTCATGTTACCCATTGTTACCGTTGTTACCCCATGATACTGTTGTTACCCCCTTATTACCCCATGTTACCCCATGTTACCGTTGTTACCCCATGCTACCCTTGTTTATGTTGTTACCCCATGTTATCCTTTATTCCCTCATGTTATCCCTTGTTACCCTTGTTACCCCTTGTTACCTTTGTTACCCCGTGTTACTCTTGTTATCCCTTGTTACCCTGGTTACCCCTTGTTACCCTTGTTATCCTTGTTCTGCATTTTTACCCAATGTTACCCCTTTTTACCCCTTGTTACCCTATTTAACTCTTGTTACCCCTTGTTACCCGTTGTTACCCTTGTTACCCTTGTTACCCCATGTTACCCTTGTTACCCTTTGTTACCCTTGTTACGCCTTGTTACCATTGTTAGTCTTGTTACCCCTTGTTCCCCTATGTTACCCTTGTTACCCCTTGTTACCCTTGTTGCTCCCTGTTACCCCTTGTTCTCCCTTGTTACCCCTTTTTACTCTTTTTTACCCCTTGTTACCCCATGTTACCCGGTGTTACCCCCAGTTACCCTTTTCCCCGTCGTTACCCCTCATTACCCCTTGCTACTCTTGTTACGCATTGATACCCCTGTTTCCCCCATGTTACCCCATGTTACCCTTGTTACCCCTTGTTACCCTTGTTACACCTTGTTACCCCATGTTACCCCTTGTTACCCTTGTTCTGCCTTGTTACCCTTGTTACCCCTTGTTACCCCACGTTACTCTTGTTACCCTTTTTTACCCGTTGTTACCCCGTATTACCCTTTGTTACCCTCTGTTACCCTGTGTTACCCTTTCTTACCCTGTGTTACCCCCTGTTACCCTTTGTTACCGTGTGTGACCTCTTGTTAGCCTTTGTTTTCATGTGTTTCTCCTTGTTTCCCTATGTTACTCCCTGTTACCCTGTTTTACCCTTTGTTAGGCTTTGGTAGCCTGTGGTACCCTTTGTTACCCTATGTTACCCTTTGTTGCTCTTTGTTACCCTGTGTTTCTCTTTGTTACCCTGTGTTACCCTTTGTTACCCTGTGGTACCCTTTTTTACCCTGTGTTACCCGATGTTACCCTGTGTTACTCTTTGTTACCCTGTGTTACTCTTTGTTACCCTATGGTACCCTTTTTTACCCTGTTGTACTTCCTGTCACCGTTTGTTATCTTTTGTTACCTTGTGTTATCCTTTTTTACCCTGTTTTACCTACCCTATGATGCCCTGTGTTACCTTTTGTTACCCTGTGTTACCCTTTGCTACCCTGTATTACATTTTGTTACCCTTTGTTACCCTGTGTTACCCTTTGTTACCCTGTGTTACGCATTGTTACCCTTTGTTACCCTGTGTTACGCATTGTTACCCTGTGTTACGCATTGTTACCCTTTGTTACCCTGTGTTTCGCATTGTTACCCTTTGTTACCCTGTGTTACCCTTTGTTACTGTGTGTTACCCTGTGTTACGTTGTGTTACCTTTGTTACCCTGTGTTACCCTTTGTTACCTGTGTTACCCTTTGTTACCCTGTGTGACCCTGTGTTACCCTTTGTTATGCTGTGTTACCTTTTGTTACCCTGTGTTACGTATTGTTACCCTTTTTTACCCCCTTTTACCCTTTGTTACTCTATTTTACTCTTTGTTACCCCATATTACCCTTTGTTACCCTGAGTTACCTTTATTTACCCTTTGTTACCAGGTGTAACCGTTTGTTACCGTGTGTTACCCTGTGTTAATCTGTGTTAGCCTTTGTTAGCCTTTGTTACCCTGTTTTACCCTTTGCTACCCTGCGTTCTCCTGTGTTTTCCTTTGTTACCCTGTTTTAAGCTGTGTTACCCTTTTTTACCCTGTGTTACCCTGTGTTATCCTTTGTTACCCTTTGTTACCCTCTTTTACCCTTTTTTACCACCGTGGCCAGCCAGCCCCTAGATAAAATACTGCTCCCATGGCTGGTAAATCCCCATAGCCCTGCGTTGACCCCCCATTGCAGGCAAGCAACATACTGATGAAACCGCGGAAGGAAGAAAAATAAGGGATGGGAGGGGGGGAAGACACTAAATGAAACGCTCGACAGACCACTGCACAAATGCTCAACAAAGAACTCACAGATCCTAGCAGTGACAGAGGTACCAAGTACCATGTGAGGCTGCAGATATGGGATTGAATGCTGGATGCCCTCTAAGCTCGTGGGCCACTTGACCACTAAGCTTGTGGACTTGCTTGATGGCTTAACTTGTGGACCACTAAAGTTTTGGACCGCTAAACTTGTGGACCCTTTAACTGCTAAGCTCATGAATCACTTGACCGCTAAGCTTGTGCACCTCTTGACTGCTAAGCTCGTGAACCGCTTGACTGCTAAGCTCGTGAACCGCTTGACTGCTAAGCTTGTGGTGGTTAACTTAGTTAAATTACATTTAACCAAATCAATAATGATAATAAGAATAATCTTTAATAAGTACTCTTCAGAAAAGGCTATTATGTTACTGTTTACAGATGGATAAGAAAATATTAAAATGGAAAACTTAAATGGCTTTAAATCCAATAAAATCAATGATATTCTATGAATTGATGATCAAAGACAATAGGTGGTCTTTCATTGCCCTCTTAAAAGTAGCAATTTAAAGATGGTTTTAATTTAAATGAGTCATCCAAGTCATAGCCTGTTCACAGAGCCTCTATTTTCTCTTCAAAGTCTGTCAAGTGCGCGTGATAAAATATAAACTGCAGGGGATTTATTGACTGCCAGTGCAGGGGGGTAGGGGTGGGGGAAGAAGAAAATAGACGTTCCTTATTTTTCTTTCTTGCACTCCACGCTTGTTCTCACACGCTCACTTCGCTTGCCAATGTTTTCAAAAAGAATGAAAAGAAAAATAAAACAACGTCTGTGTACAGGCTATCCAAGTCATTCCAAATCTTCACTGCCCTATAGGCAAAAGATTGTTCCCCAGATGCTGTTTTGAAAAGTGGGATTTCGAGGCTGTTACGATTGCATGTCAACCTGTCCTAAATATTAGTTCTCTGTAATAAGTTTTGGTGACTTTAGGCAGGTCATCTAGTTTCCTTAATGAGCTGTTAGTGCTTGCCAGTGAAAATGAGAGAAATAGTTTGGAGACTTCAATGCATGACTCGAGAGAATATTATTGCCTCGCATTGGGTAGGTCATTCATGTAAATGCAGAAGAGTAAAGGTGATAATATGGCACCTTAAGGCACCCCATGGGTGATTGGTACTGCATCAGACAGTGTACATGTACAGCTGTAGATCCAAAACGAACTGCTCGAGAGCAGCCTGACAAATAGCTCTTGAACCACTTTTACGTAGCCGATGACACGCTGTAGCAGTGTAGCAGATCTTGTAAAGTAATCAATCATGATCAGTGCTGTCGAAAGCTTTTGATAAGTCGAGTAGAATCTTAGGAATGATCTATTCGCGCATGGCCTTCAGTATAATTAATTATGTTCTGTGAGATGAATGTTCAATGTCTCTGTAGAATGTAGTTTCTTGTTTCCGCTTTGGTGAGTAGAGAGTTGTTGTTCATGAGGTAGGCTGAAAATTGCTCTAAAATGATCTTTTCGCACCATTTGGAAGTAACTGCAAGAAGTGATAGTGGACGATTGTTGGATGCTACTCCATGATCTCCTTCTTTGGGAAGAGGGATGACCAGTAACCCAGTCAGTTAATCCATCAAATAATCTGTCCATCACTCAATACATGTAAACCATTCAAACAGTGAGCCAGTCAGTTAATCAATCAAATGGTCAGTCCATCAGTAAGTCAACCATTCAAACAGTTAGCAAGTCAGTTAATCAATCAAATAGTCAGCCAATAAGCCAATCAACCATTCCACAAGTAGCGCAAGCTTGAAATATTAGCATGGGCATTGTTGCATAACGTTCTAAATATGCGGAAATTTTTCAATCAAACAGTCCATCCATCTGTCAATCAACCATTTAAACAGTTAGCCAATGAGATATTCTATCAAACAGTCAGTCTATCAGTCAATCAACCATTCAAACACTCAACCTGTCAGTTAATCAGTCAAACAGTCAGTATGTCTTAATTTGTGGATCCTATGTCGGCTGTTTTGGTTTCTCGCAATAGCCAATAGTGGCTTGCATCCACTTATATAGTCAGGACTGTCAGCCTTTTATTCCTTCTATCAGATAATCTATAAAAAAAATTCATACTAAGAGCTAAGATTGTTTTAACCATGATATTTCAATGTTATCTTAATGTCTTGATTAGTCAAATGTCAGAGTCATGGCTGTATTAATCACATAATTACTGCAAATCATGTGTCTGACCAATAAAATTATTTTACCCACTGTTATACATGTATGTACTAGGTCCGGGCCCCTATCATTGTTCATTGCTGGGCATAATTCTTTGATGAATAGTCCCTACTTGATCATATCCAACACTGAACAATAGGTGGCCTAAAACACAGTTGACTTTTTCACAGGTCAGAGTACAGGTCACCATGATACAGAGAAACACACGGTATTAAAAGTGTCTCCTAGCTCTAATCTCTTAACAAAATACTCTGTTAGATCGAGGGTAATATTTGTGGTTTGGTAATTTATCGATGGACTTGTGACCTGTATACTCTTGACCTGCGGCATGTGACCTGTACTTTAGCCCCAGCACACTGAACAATGATGCAGCCTGGACCTGTCACCTACATTTATTATATACAGTGCATTAAAATAGTCTTGAATTCTTTAAAACAATGTCTGTACATGTATGTTACAAAGAAATATCTACTAAAATTGGATATTTTTTTCATTAAAAAATGCATTTCATTCTATTTTAGGGAAAGCAACATTTCTTAGTTTATTCACTTCTTCCATGGAAAAATCACAAGAATGATTTGTTGTTGAAGTTTTTATTGTTTTTTTCTTCTTCAAAAGATTCTCTCTCTTTGCTTTTGCCTGTCACCCAGAATCCATCTTTTGATAGAAGCACTTATTATTAAACTTACCTTTAAATGTGAATGTTCATGTAATATGAATTCTCTTTCTTGTCCAGCAGGAAGCAACTACAAGCGTGGTAAACTGAGAGAGCATTACATTAATTGGGCGCACAGTGTTGGACACTAGATGGGAACAAATCAACTGGCTGGATGACATAACATACACCTAGTACAAGGCAACTGGATAATGGAGAGGACAGACTGGAGGAAAACAAGATGGCTGGGCAATGGACAGGGCAAACTAGAGCTGCCTGTAAGACATCACCTATTACAAGAACCTTGTCTAGAAGAGAATGGAGAGGATGGATTGGAGGGCAAGTAATCTGAGACATCCTGTGTACCTTGTTCAAGAGTTGGGCTGCGGATTGTGGAGAGTCTTGCAACATCTGGTTTGTATTGCATGATATTTTAATTGGCTAGAAATGGTATAATAATTATTAGTTTAATATTATCATACTCTTTAAATAGTAGTAATAATAATAACATCTAAATCTTGATGATAAAAACTTAGCCAAAATTTTTTGCCCTGCCCGGGAGGCCTGAATGTGGGGTACAGCTGGCCTGGGGTTTTCCTCCTAGGAGCAAGTGGACGTACGGGGAGGTTTTTCACCCAGCTGTTGTTCCACAACCCCCATTCACACAACAATTTCTTAAACATGAGAAACTTAAATATTACATATCACATAAAATACACAACAATGAATCATAATCTACACAGTTGTTGCATGACTGAAAGAACTTCCTTATAACTGCTCTTTTTTTTGGGAAAACAAATAATTTTTGCAACCTTTAGAAATTACTTCTAATTATAGTAAGGGGTTCCAGAAAATGGTCTGAAATTTACAGAAATTGAATATTTGCCTTTTATCAAGGAAAATTAATTTTCATTGGTCTCATAATAAGGACGGGTGGAATCAGTTCGAAAATCTTTTACATCTTATTGGCATCTAGACACTTTTTCAGTCATGTGACCAACTGGAATTCCACTTTTTTATTAGTAATATTTCCAGTGTGTGTGCCACCATTGCACAAACAGAGGCCATTGGGAAGTGTCATTTATCAGCGTTACATTTACCTGTAGGGTTTGTTTTATTGGATGAATCAATTATTCCGTCAAGGAATGTTAAGTTTTGGTTTTCAATTTGCAAATTGCTCCCTGGCACTTGTTTGTTCAACCAGTTAGTTTAAGTTTAACATTTCCACTACACGATTCCATTGAGCAGTATTTTTGTTTGCCAAAGAAACTAGCCAACATTTTGAGATGCCACAAAACAATGTCTGAGCTGGAAGGAGTGTAGAAATTCTATACTGATGACATATCACTACCCAGATTTGGGAAGTACTTCTCTTTGTTTGAGGCAAATTTCCTACACGGCACAACCAATCAGAAACACAACCTAGATAGGTGATAGGTCATTAGTATGAAATTTCTATGGTTGTTCCGCGAACATTATTCCATGGGTAAACCAGTCATGGCATCAAAATAATTTATTTTGCCGCATTCTACAGTGGGAGTCAAACAATCTTAAGTTTAAGGAAGGATTAGGTCACATTTCAAGCACAGGGTTTTGTTTTTTATCAGTTTGATGATTAAATCAGAGTGACAATTGGTGTGGCCACTTTTAAGGTTGCTGCTTTCAGGTTGCCTTGGATACCTCCTTGTGCCTTCCTTGAGAGCTAAAGGTTCCTAGCTCATCATGATGAATTGGATAAGTCAGCTAGCTGATGGCTTGTATAAGATCTTATTTTTTTTTTTCTCTGAAATATCTTGCCTTTCACTGGAAATTTCAGTAGGAGGGTGTGGGTCTTTGTGAGGGAGTACTCCCTTATATAAGCTATATGAAAAGGTATATACAGATTATTGAAATGTTTAAGTATGAAATGGAGTAAGATTTTTTTGCATTCTGGAACCGGGGTCAGATAGGATATGTTACATTCCACTTTCAAAGGCAACAGTTCATACCTGAAGTCGGGTAGGGAAAATCACATGATGTGGTCTGAAAATACAAAAATGGTTTCCAGGACACATGCTGGACAATAATATATTGTAATCCAACCATAAATTATAGTAACTATCTTGCTTTAATACATCAAGGTTACCATTATTTTGTTTTCCTTAAAATCTTAGTCCAGTTACTAGGAATTTTAAGCAAATATTTTCACACACCAGTCTGCATCCATTTGAATCGGAAACTTAAAGGAATTCAATTTTGGCTAAAAAGTGGTAACCTGTAGTTTTAAACTGCTCTTTGGAATCTTGTTTAACATCACAGGGCTTGCTAGGTGGGAACATATCCATTAGTCATTAATTTGTTTTTATTTCTATCAATGATAATTATTGCTAAATAATTACTGATAGCGACAGTATATATAGCAATCAACACGTCGCTGCCAAAATTCCATGGAAAGGACAGGCATCTTCTGCCTTTCCCAGTTAAGAGCAAAGTTGTTTATTTAGACAAGTAAATCTGGGAAAAATAGGTTTCACATTTAATTTTTCCACACAAGGCAAGTTGATCGTTTAGCGGGGTTGTTCTTAAATTAATAAGCAAAGGAAGCAGTTAAAAACTGAAACCTCATAAAATTTGATTAAGCCTAATTTGTTTATGCTATCTAGGGGTAAAAAAAATATTGCTCAGGGAATTTCAATCTCAAACTTAAGCACTGAAACACAAATAATAATTAATTTCATGGTTTGCATATTATTATTACATTGCAGCCTGCAGGTACCCTGGGAAAAATTCAGGAAATCATATTAACTTTGAAATTTTTTGCCTACAAAATTGCAACAATTGGCAATATTGCTTCCTTTGCATAATTATTTATATTATTGTTACTACTTGTCATTACACCATTTGCACAATTGTTTCATTTAACTGCAGACTACCAGGATTTTTTTAGTAATTCAAGGATTGTGGAGACTTTGATTCTTTTAATTTCTCTGGGATCACTGCATTTAAATAGTCAACTTACAGGGAATTATTAGAAATTCTGGTTGTACTGTAGTCAAGTGAAGCCATTGTTATTATAATCCTATATTATCTACACAACTAACAGCAAGCCCATTAGCACAATTACTTTAAGACCTTTAACTAGCATAAGGCTTCAACTAGCATAAATTGAACTTTCTCTAGCACAAATCATTCTTAGCCAGGAACTAAGGTTAGTATTTCTGCTTTAGCATTGAAAAAGTCAATTTGAATACTTTTTGGATCACCTTAACAGAGAAGCACAAAGAAAAAAAATAAGTTTTAAGTTCATTATCTCAAATCTAATTTTTTGGCATACTACAAGGCATAAGTTCTTCTGCATACTAAAAGTTTACCTTCAAAATAGGAATCAGAGAAACAAAACAAAACCAAAAAAATACAAAATATGCTTAGCATGTAAGGGTTACCCTTCAGCTATACAAATCTCTGCGTCTCAACTCAGGGACATTATTCAGGTTAGATTTAATATTTATTCAATATTTCATCTATATATTTATTTAATAGTGTTTAAGGTCATCACTGGTCTGTTTTTTTTTTTTCATTACCACCTTTCATTCTAGTCCAAATCTAGGAACATAAATTAGCACTGATTTCACAACTTACAAAGTTGCATCTGTGCACCGAATTTTCCATTGGAGATCTCAAAGAACTTTTGGAATAGCTTTCAAAAATCCTAGGAGCATATTCATGACAGCAGACTATTGGTTACCATCACATTCTCTTTAATTATGTTCGGATTATTTATAATATGCACGTCCACATTTCTTGGTGTTACAAAAGTTCCTTCGTAAATATCAGTTGTCAGTTTGTTTGTTTTTGTTTTGTTTTGTTTTGTTTTTTTTCACTCTAGGTTTACCTTAGCAGGTTAGCCTGATACCATTTGTTGGTATTAATGTGTCGTTATAAAAACTAGTAAAAAAATTAGGGTTATAACTAATTTTTTTTTCGGAATTTTACTGTAACACCAAGTAATACAGGGCTATTATGTTTTTAAAGTGCTAATAGGCTTGCATTTTCTACTTAAAATTTTAGCTTCCTATTTAATTTCAGATCTAAGGTGGCACACTCACAAGATTAGGAGCCCATCACTTGGGAAAGGTCATGTTTAATCTAGCCAACCTCGCTCCTGCTGGGCTGTGGAAACTCTGCCTCTGAGAAGGTGTGAATTCTGATGTCCTCTGAGATATTCCAATGGAGAAATCCTGGGAAGCTTTATCTGATCTTGTAGTTCATGCTGGGGGCAGTTGGGCACTTGGAAGATTTGGTCGTTTGTTCCCAAGTGGGGAGGACAGTGTGGAGGAAGGTGAGAGTTTGCTTCTTATGTTCTTGGGGCTTCATTCATTTTGTCATAATACTACCCACACCTTTTTCTAAAAAAAACAGTAAGGTGCTTGTCTGCAAACAATATGTCTGGGAATGTTCCACTGCGGTAGGATGAAAAACGGGGGTGCTACAATTGTGCTGACTAACGAAGTAGGTGAGTGGACGGAGGATTCGAGGACGGAGGAATGGACACTGAATCTCACTGGTGTGGCGTGGGTGGATTTTTACAAATGACATCAAATTGAGCTGATAGTCATAAAAATCTCTCTAATGGGGGGCAACTGGTAATGGAGTTCTCTTCTAAACCTAAAAATTTCACATCTATCTCAAGCTTGCTTAGGCCTAATAATAAATAACCGTTCAAACCATCGCAGAGGATATATGCAAATCAATTATTATCTTAATTATCATTTCATTCTCATATTTCCGGCTTGAATTATCTAAAACTGATCAAAACTAAGGTTTTACTACATCAACATCTGTTGTTTTTTTGTCTGTTGTTTCTGTGTCAACTAGAAATAACAGTCAAACAAACTTGGCTGTTGATGTTAAAGACTAACTTCTCTTTGATATTATTTAAACCTTCGGAAAGCAAAATAACTAAACCATTTTAATTTAGGATTCAATTATTATCTTAATCATCATTTCATTCTCATATTTCCGGCTTGAATTATCTAAAACTGATCAGAACTAAGGTTTTATTACATCAACATCTGTTGTTTTTTTGTCTGTTGTTTTTGTGTCAACTGGAAATAACAGTCAAACAAACTTGGCTGTTGATGTTAACGACCAACTTCTCTTTGATATTACTTAAGCCTTCGGAAACCTAGATAACTAAACCGTATTAATTTAGGATCAAATTATTACGATTAAATTAACTTGGTTAATCAGACTGCTGTGGAAGTCTTCTCTATTTCCCTTTTTTGAACGGGAAAGAGTAGATTTCCTTGGCTTGTGTGATAACTCAAGTTAATTTGACCTTCATCCTTTAGGTTCAGTTGTAGGCATAAATTTATAAACAACGTTTATCATAAGCATAGATTTTAGTATCTTCCTTAAATTTTCAGCTAATTTCATTCAGCAGTGACTTCAATTGATACATTAAAATCGGCTTTCCCATAAAGGGCTGGAAGATGCTTTTTCTTTCTTTCTTTTCTTTCTTTTTTTTTTTTTAATTTACACAACACATTTCACTAGTTCCAGTCTTTTGTTGGAAACCTGATGTTAAGTATCCGTTCCGGTCACGAGAGCTGAAACATCTCTAGGGAAATTGGCTCAAATTACTATTCCGGCAAATTTTCATTATTATGCGGATACTCATCGCGGCTAGCTGCATAAATTAAGACGTAAATCAAATCGAAGTTTTTCCAGCTAACATTTAATTTTACTCTATAGGATATATATATAGGATATAAAATAGGATAAAAAATATATATATTTCCGCTAATTTCCGTAATTTCCTTTTCCGTTTCGAAATGCGCAAATTTGTCTGTTATTTTCATTAGAAGTAAAAGGATCCAAAATTTAACTTAAATGAAATATTTATTTACAAAGTCGCTCTAGATCTAATCCCTTTGGCGAAATTTGAAGGCGAAATCTATTCGGCACTGATTCTAAATAACGGCATCCTAATTCATAATAGGGCGGGCAAATTTAGATATTAAGAAACATTAAGACCAAAACTCAATCGCGGCACATCGGCATTTTAGGATAAATGATAATAAACGGCATTAGAATAAAGTCTTATTTCACATAACCATTAATCACTAAACATTAAAATAGGGCAAGAGAAATCCAGCATTAGTTGCTTCGCGGAGGAGAGATTATTATTGACTTGTGCTCTTTGGTGAAGTTTGTGAAATGAAGGTCAGTCAGACCAGCGCGATTCTTTGTTCAATTCTCTGCCTTCGTTTCTGACGGACACGCACTCGAAAAGTGAGTTAACACTCTGTAGCACCCTCTTTTTTCTTGTCCGAGTCTCTGGATATTTTCACGAGATATTGACTTTGTAGATACGCGTCTTCAACTAAAACAAATTATATTTTTCATTGAGAATTATTTTTGGCCGGTGTGGTATTGTGACATAAATGAATGGGACCCTGAGGGCATGGGGAGCAAACTCTCACTTTCCTCTACGCTGCCCACCCCACTTGGGAACAAACGGCTGAATTTTCTAAGTGTCCAACTGCCCCCAGCTTGAATGAAGGGATCAGATAAAACAGACCAGGATTTTAAAGTTGGAATATTAAATGAGGACAGAAGAAAGAACACCGACTCGGAGCAGAGTGGAAGCAGCCCGGCAGGGGCGAGTAAGGCTAGATTATTTTTTTTTATAATTTTTTTATTGTAAATTCATGGACAACAGAGACAAGTTTTATTTCTTCAATAAAGTATTGTTATCTTCAGTACCTGTGCCGTTTACTTTGTAATCCAACTACTTGAGTGAACCAGATAAACGCCCTAAAGGCTTGGACACAGCAAAACATTGCGCGCAGTAAAGACTTGTTTACACCAGCGACATAAACACAAGCACAAGTTAAGTGCGGACGTAACAGCACAAAAATAAACACAAACACAGGAGAAAGTACGCACTGATTCTTTCTATTCTCACCAGTAATTCACGCATTTAAAGCACAAGTACAAGAAAATAAAACGAGTTCGTTTTTTTCTTCTTGCGCTTGGACTTTAATTTAGTGAATTAGAGATGATCAAGAAAAGAATAATTGTGTTCCTTCTTCCCATGTTTGTGCTTATGCTTTTGTTGTTGACGATCTCACTGAACTCAATTGTACCGGTTTTGCTTGCGTTCATATCGCTAGTATAAACTAATCTTTAACTTACACCGTTTCCCAACCAAGCGATTGTTGCATTCAATGTTGTTAAGGATTTATTGAATTAAGCAAATTGCTTTTCTTTACACATTGTAGGCAACAACCTCAGCGCTAAAAAACGTAAATTTTCTGCGAGCAATGCTTTACTGTGTCCAAGCCTTTACGTCTGAGAAACCATAAGTACTTAAACAACAAAGTACAAGTGTCGATGCGAACTTGGAAAAACAAAAAAAGTACTTGACAACACTATTAAGAGAACTTTAGCCCACGAAAATTCCTTTTAAGTTTGCCAGGCCCATAAGCAACATTTTAAAGTGCTTCGATTGAGTTTTTCGGAGACCATACCGATATTTTTCATTCCTCTTAAAAAGTGACTTTATCCCTGTCTGATCGTTATGAAGTTTTCACCACTGAATGATTTTGGATTGAATAGCCGTGATAAATTGTTTAATAAAAAAAGTTCAAAATGACTCAAATTAATCCTAAGTAGCGTCAGAATCAGGGGCACTCAGAATGCTGCTTAATATCTCATTTCGCTGCTTAGAAATTTTGATATATTTTCTTTCATGCGATCCTGAAAACTAAGCTGTTATCTCACCGCCTGTCTAAGTGCAACTTTATTCTAAATTTTGATTTTTAGCGCTTCTCTGTATATCTCTATAACGGCTTGACAGAATTCTTTTTATACTTCATCAAATAATCTTCATGATCTGCATAATAATGTCTGAAACTTTCATTAAGATTGACTCACTGTAACACCTTGAAATTTCAAGGCAAACGTTGCCTAAACCCGGCCAAAAATCTGCGTTGGTACAACATTCACTGTTTTGATGTTATGCTAATTTTTCCAAATTAATGCGGACCATACATTCTATTGCATCTTTTGAATGTAAAACATTGACAATATTCGTACTGAGGCGAATGAAAAATATCGGTATGGTCTCCGAAAAATTGTATCGAAACACCTTAAGGTCTTTCTCAAACTCGCACCAACACTTGTATTTTGAGCTTAAAGTACTACCTGGTTTAAATCAAGAGAGAGCTAAGTTCTGTTTCTGATAAACTCTTGGTTAAACTTTGTGGTAAAATCAGACTAATCTTTAAAAAACACCTTGCATGTCGACGCAAAGTACGCCACAAATAAGTGATTTTCAGAAATATATAGACAAAAAAAATATATTGACTGTGTTTTATTCTTATGAAATAAAATGGCGCAGTCTTACTTGTATTTGACCTCGGGATCGTCACGCAGAGACAAACGCCTTGCGTGACGATCTCAACGACAACTGCAAACAAGACTACGATTCTGACGCAAACTGGAAATAAAAAGAAATCATAACGCACGTATTTGTGGCGCATTTTGCGGAGAAAAAAATCAATGATAAAGTCAGTCTGAAATTACACACTAAGCGTTATCCAAGACCTTTTTTCCTAATACTGTGAACTTCTTGTACTCCTTAAGTGATGAAAATGTTAATACTCCTTGCTAATTCTCCCGGTTCGTTATAACACTAACGTGATTTCTCGCGTACCAAACCAATACCCTAAATTGGTGTTTTCTTATTCTAACCACCCTTTCAGCTTCAAAACTTATTGGTTGTGAGTCAAACGATCCCATAGTTCATAGCGCCAAAAGCTAGTACCCACTCCCCTTGCAGTTTGGGCAATGCAAGGCAGATTTGAGATGCATCTTAAAGTTCACAGTAAATAAACGAACAAATAAACTAACACAGACATGCGATCCACCAAGACTATACAGTCAAGACAAGTCATTCGTTCAGTCATAAATCAAGTCAGAGTCAATAAATCCCTAAATTATTCAGTCAATACATCAATATCTCAGTTGAGCAGTAAATAAAAAGGTCTATCGGTATGTCATGGAATCAGGAAGTAATGAGGAAAATTGATCATCTGTTAGAAAAAAAGCACTCTTGGACTATAAATATACTGATTTTACTTGGTCGCCATATCCGGATTTTTTCAAACGGTTAACCCATGATTTTGGTCAAAAACTGTAAATTTCTTCTTTGTTAGTTTCTGGACAAAATAAGCTATGAAATAACATTTTATAATCATCTAGTTAGAAAACCAGCCTTTCACTACTATAAAATTATTGATTTTACATAGTCGCCATATTGGATTTTTTTTAAAGGGGTTAACCCATGATTTTGGTCCAAAAAAGGAAATTTCCCCTTTGTTTGTTTCTGGACAGAACAGGCCTTGAAATAATATTTGATGACTATTTAGAAAAAGAAGCCTTCCTAGACTATAAAAATACTCATTTTACATAGTCGCCATACTGGATTTTTTTAAAGGGGTTAACCCATGAGTTTGGTCCGAAATTGGAAATTTTACATTTGTTTGTTTTTGGACATATTAGGCCTAGAAATAATGTCTGATGATCATCTAGTTAAAAATCAAGCCCTCGTAAACGATAAAAAAAAAATCGATTTTAAATAGTCGCCACATTGACATCTTTTCAACCCTAATCCATGATTTTGGACAAAAAATGGAAATTTTATCTTTGTTTGTTTTTGGATAAATGGGCCTTATAATAATGTTTGATGATCGTTGAGGTAGAAAACAAGCCCTCTTAGACTATAAAAATTGGTATTTTGAAAGGTCGCCATACCGAGATTTTTTCAAAGGGGCAAACCCATGATTTTGATCAAAATTGAAAATTTCCTATTTGTTTGTTTTTGGGTAAAATGGGCATTAAAATAATGTTTCGCGATTATCTAGTTAAAGAACGAGCCCACCTAGACAAATACGTTGATTTTACATAGTTGTCATACTGACATTTTCTTTGAAGGAGTTAACCCATGATTTTACACAAAAGTTGGAAATTTCCTCTTTGTTTTTTAACAAAATAAGCCTAGAAATAATGTCTCATGATCACCTTGTTAGAAAACAAGCGCTCCTAGACTATAAAAAATGGATTCTACATAGTTGCAATATCGGGATTTTTTTCAGAAGGGTTAACCCATGATTTTGGTCAAAAAATGAAAATTTTATCTTTGGACAAAATAGGCCTGGAAATAATGTTTTGATGATCATTGAGGTAGAAAACAAGCCCTCCTAGACTGTAAAAATATGGATTTTACATAGACGCCACATTGGTTTTTTTTTCAAACGGGGTAACCCATGATTTTGCTCAAAACATGGAAATTTTATCTTTTTATGTTTTTGGATAAATGGCACTTGAAATAATGTTTGATGATCATTGAGGTAGAAAACAAGCCCTCATTGACTATAAAAATTTGGCTATTACAAAGTCACCATACTAAGATTTTGCGGTTAACCCAAGATTTTGGTTAAAAATTGACAATTTCCTCTTTGTTTGTTTTTTGTCAAACTACGTCTAGAAATAATGTCTGATGATCATCAAAAATCAAGCCCTCAGCCAATCAAAGGTGCTAGCAACGTTTTCTCTTGCAACAAGTTTTTCAGCCTGTATAAATTTTTGTCCAAAGTCAGTCAGCCAGTCAGCTCTGCATTCAGTCAGTCACTCAGCCAGTTAGTCAACCAGTCAGCTAGTTAGTCAGTCAGTCAGTCTATCAGCCAGTCAGCCAGTCAGTCAAACAGTCAGAAAGTTAGTCAACCAGTCAATCTGTTAGTCAGTCAGTCAATCAGTCAGCCAGTTAGTCACTCAGTCAATCAGTCAGCCAGTTAGTCACTCAGTCAGTCTGCTAGTCAACCAGTCAGTACGTTAGTCAGTCAGCCAGCCAGTTAGACAGTCAGTCAATCAGTTAGTCAACCAGTCAATCAGTTAGTCAGCCAGTTAGTCAGTTAGTCAACCAGTCAATTAGTTAGTCAGTCAGACAATCAGTCAGTCAGTCAGTCAGTGTGTCAGTCATTTTGTTTTTCGGTTAAGTGGTCATTGAAATAATGTTTGACGATCATGTAGTTAACGAAAAAGCCCATCAAGACTCAAAAATATTGATTTTACATAGTTGTCATACTGCGATCTTTTTTAAAGTATTGGAGAAAAATCGGAAATTTTCCTTTTTGTTTGTTTGTTTGTTTTTTTAACAAAATAAGCCTAAAAATAATGTCTCAGGATCATCTTGTCAGAAAACAAGCCCTAAAATACTATAAAAAATGGATTTTACACAGTAGCAATATTGGGATTTTTTCAGAAGGGTTAACCCATGATTTTGGTCAAAAAATGAAAATTTTATCTTTGGACAAAATAGGCCTGGAAATAATGTTTTGATGATCATTGAGGTAGAAAACAAGCCCTCCTAGACTGTAAAAATATGGATTTTACATAGACACCACATTGGTTTTTTTTCAAAGGGGGTAACCCATGATTTTGGTCAAAACATGGAAATTTTACCTTTGTATGTTTTTGGATAAATGGCACTTGAAATAATGTTTGATGATCATTGAGGTAGAAAACAAGCCCTCATTGACTATAAAAATTTGGCTATTACAAAGTCACCATACTTAGATTTTGGGGTTAACCCAAGATTTTGGTTAAAAATTGACAATTTCCTCTTTGTTTGTTTTTTGTCAAAATACGTCTAGAAATAATGTCTGATGATCATCAAAAATCAAGCCCTCGGCCAATCAAAGGTGCTAGCAACGTTTTCTCTTGCAACAAATTTTTCAGCCTGTATAAATTTTTGTCCAAAGTCAGTCAGCCAGTCAGCTCTGCATTCAGTCAGTCACTCAGCCAGTTAGTCAACCAGTCAGCTAGTTAGTCAGTCAGTCAGTCTATCAGCCAGTCAGTCAAACAGTCAGAAAGTTAGTCAACCAGTCAATCTGTTAGTCAGTCAGTCAATCAGTCAGCCAGTTAGTCACTCAGTCAATCAGTCAGCCAGTTAGTCACTCAGTCAGTCTGCTAGTCAACCAGTCAGTACGTTAGTCAGTCAGCCAGCCAGTTAGACAGTCAGTCAATCAGTTAGTCAACCAGTCAATCAGTTAGTCAGCCAATCAGTCAGTTAGTCAACCAGTCAATTAGTTAGTCAGTCAGTCAATCAGTCAGTCAGTCAGTCAATCAGTCAGTCAGTCAGTCAGTCAGTCAGTCAGTCAGTCAGTCAGTCAGTCAGTCAGTCAGTCAGTGTGTCAGTCATTTTGTTTTTCGGTTAAATGGGCATTGAAATAATGTTTGACGATCATGTAGTTAACAAAAAAGCCCATCAAGACTAAAAAAATATTGATTTTACATAGTTGTCATACTGCGATCCTTTTTGAAGTATTGGAGAAAAATGGGAAATTTTCATTTTTGTTTGTTTGTGTGTTTGTTTTTTTAACAAAATAAGCCTAAAAATAATGTCTCATGATCATCTTGTCAGAAAACAAGCCCTAAAATACTATAAAAAATCGATTTTACACAGTAGCAATACTGGGATTTTTTCAGAAGGATTAACCCATGATTTTGGTCAAAAAATGAAAACTTTATCTTGGTTTGTTTTTGGACAAAATAGGCCTAGAAAAAGTGTTTTGAGATCTTTGAGGAAAAAAACAAGCCCTCCTAGACTGTAAAAATATGACTTTTCATAGACGCCAGATTGGTTTTTTTCAAAGGGGTTAACTGCTGATTTTGGTCAAAACATGGAAATTTTATCTTTGTATGTTTTTGTACAAATGGTCCTTGAAATAATGTTTGAGGATCATTGAGTTAGAAAACAAGTCCTCTTTGACTATAAAAATTGGGCTATTACAAAGTCGCCATACTGAGATTTTTTCAAAGGAGTTAACCCAAGATTTTGCTTAAAAATTGTTTTTCTTTTGCCAAAATAAGTCTAGAAATAATGTCTGATGATCATTTAGTTAAAAGTCAAGCCAATCAAAGGTGCTAGCAACATTTTCTCTTTCAACAAATTATTCAGCCTGTATAAATTTTTGTCCAAAGTCAGTCAGCCAGTCAGCTATGGATTCAGTCAGTCAGCAAGTCAGTCAGTCAGTCAGTCAGCCAGTACGTCAACCAGTCACCTAGTTAGTCAGTCAGTCTGTCAGTCAGTCAGCCAGTCAGTCAATCAGTCAGACAGTCAGTCAGTCAGTCAGCCAGTTAGTCAACCAGTCAATCTGTTAGTCAGTCAGTCAACCAGTCAGTCTGTCAATCAGTCAGCCGGTTAGTCACTCAGTCAGTCAGTTAGTCAACCAGTCAGTCTGTTGGTCAGTCAGCAAGCAAGTTAGTCAGTCAGTCAATCAGCAAGTCAGTCAGTCAGCCAACCAGTTAGTCTTTTAGGCAGTCTGTCAGTCACTCACTCACTCACTCAGTCAGCAAGTTTGTCAACCAGTCAACCAGTTAGTCAACTAGTCAGTCATTCAGTCAGTCAGTCAATCAGTCAGTCAGGTAGTTAGTCCATCAGTCAGTCTCAGTCACCAAGTCAGTTAGTCAGTTAGCCAGTAGGTGAGTTGGTCAGCTAGTCAGTCATTCAGTCAGTAAGTTGGTCGGTCAGCCAGTCAGTCACTAAGCCAGTCAGTGAGCCAGTCAGCCATCAATGAACAAGACTGTCAATAACTGATGGTGACTGTATAAGTCATAACGTAGATTGCATGTCTGATCTTACCTACAGTCAGTTTTACATCTTTTTATCCTCCATGTGAAAATCAAACCATGAGAACTTTGAACAAAGTTCTAAACACAGTGCTAACAAAGTTTAAAATTTGGAGTAGTTTTCAAATTTCAAATTTTGCAAAATTATGGATGATATTTCATTTATCCATCTATTTTAATATTTTAACAAAGTTGTTGTTTGATTAAGTGCTAGGCTCGACAATTTCTTTGGCTACAATTCTGGAGTTGTGGAGTTCAGAGACTGCCATTTTGAGTTGGAGATTTTCTTTTCAGAAACACTCTTAACTTAATTTATGGCTTTTTGTTGTTATCCTTTTTCAAAACCTTTTAAGTGCAATGTAGTGTACATTGTACGTAAGGTTTTTTGAACGAGAAAATGACTTGACTGAATAGTGATATGAAACTTCAATGCACATCAGTGTATATGTAAGCTTGCAGTACACATTATTTGTCCCTTTTTGGCCAAATTAAAATCATTTTTTCCAAAACGTTTCCTGTTTCAGCCAAACTATCTCCAAATTAATTTTGCTGACACAATGATTGTGAACTTAAAAGGTTGGCAAATAATTGGGTCATTGACAATGTAGTTCTTTGACAATGACTTTGCAATGTAATTTTGCACATGAAGGTAATGTAAAACTGCTGTAAACTAGCAGAACTTAGCTCATTATCTATAACATAACTGTGGCAAAACTGATCAAAAGAAAACTAATACTTATCCAGGAATAAAATGCTAAATCTATTTGGCATGATTAATTTTCAAGCCAAATTTTTAGACACAATAAACTAGGATTATAAAATTGAATTTTTATGTGCATTTTCAAAGTATAATTTATTATAAATTAGCAGTGTTTATTCAACAGCTACAATGGGTTGTAGGTTGAGTGACATCCACTTAAGTTGCTCAAATTATGCTTAGTTGTCAAGATGCAAACAGTACTGCTTTGAAAGTTTTCATTCATTTTGTGAAGATAGTGAATTGGATGGCTTCTTGAGCTTCAAACACAGACTGTTATTTTCTAAATTAATGGTTTAGGGTCTTGTCAATTTTAACAAATGCATTTACCCATCAAATGTTCTGAGAGTAAATAGATCCAATCACTTTTTATCAATTAACTGCTCTGAGTTGAAGTTCTAGATTTTGTTCAAAAACTTACTTTTTGGAAATTTTTACGCAAACATAATTTGTTTTGGAAACCAACTTCCACATAACAAATTAAGTGGAATTGATTTTGGTTAAACAGGAGAAATCATGAGAAGTTGAAACTTTTACCTTTTACTTTTTACTTACTAAATTTCAACAAAATTGTATCAATGAATCTTGTGGCAGAAAAAAAGTGCACAAAGGAAACTCCAAACACATTGAATCATGAAAATGATGCAGTAAACTACTGAGTGTACGCACACAAACCAACCCCTTAAAGATAATCCTCTATTGTTAACTCCCTTAAAATGCATCTACATGCATTTTAATGTAATGTCCTGGATAAGATTAGTAACTCTCTTTTGAACAAGCCAGCCACAATTTATCTGGTTCACTCAAGAGCTGGATTACAAAGTAAACTATGCAGCCCTTACGGTACTGAAGAAAACCTCTGTATTATCCTAAACATCAAAGACTTGATCCAGTCTGTTTGTGGCATGTGCATCTGACCTGGAGGAAAAAAATCACAAATGTACATAAGCAACAGGATAAAACTATATAAACTCAGGGGTCTCAAGTAGCCAGCTGGTTAAAATAGAGACTGTATAAAACTGTATCAACAAGGAGCCTGTAAGTCCCCCTTTTCTAGGGTGGTCTTCTTCTTGGGACATGCTTCCCCAGAAAATCTTGAAATTTTAAAGCACTAAAATGCATTTGCTGATTGTTGGTGCTTATTGAAACATTACTTACAGTGGAACCTCTGTTCAGGGGACACCCTCACAACTGAGAAAAGTGTCGGGACTGTCCCAATAATTGACCAACAATGGATTTATTCAAGTTCTAGAATCTGCTGCAGTTACTATTTTTTAAGCAGCTAAATACACAGTTACACATGTAACGTTTCTCTGACAAATTGTTGCATTGTTGTTCCTACAAGTCATGACAAGTGCAGTACATCAATTTTAATTTAAGTGAGATTATTATTGTTCATGTTGTGAAAGCTGCAATCATTGTGATCAGTGTACACTTTAACCCTCTTTTTGGTCAGTCACATTCTGAGTACTAAGGTGTCCCATGAATGGAGGTAAAACCTGGGATTCAGGACTAAGAAAAAGTGCCCCTTTCCCCTGAATAGAGGTGTCCCTTCAACAGAGCTAACAGATAAAAAGATTATGTGAATATTTGTCAGGGCCAAATTTTTGCATCCCCTGGATAGAGGTGTCCCTTGAATAGATACAGGTGTCTTGAAGAAGAGGTTCCACTGTATAATATATTATATTTATAAGTTCAATTAAGAACCAATACTTATAAAACAGAGCTTCTTAGAGACCTTAAGACCTAAATACCCCAAAATAAGTGACTACAGATGATCAGAGATGCCCAGTTTAACCAGGAGAGGTCCCTTATCAAAAATGCCACCCAATTTACTAGTAACAGTCTATTTTGCTATGCTAGCAGTATTACCAATGAAGGTTTACAAACCAACCTAGTGACTTGTCATCTCGTTCCTGTGGTAATGATGTCCTTTAATACAGCTGCCTCTCTATTGTTAGAACCACTCATAAACATGCATCTAACAATCTGCCACACCCTGTTGAAATCAAAATTTTGATAGTGTGGCTCATAAATACAACTTATTTCCTATGCATTTCAAAAAAATTGAACTTGATCCTGGGATCATTTGAAAACTAGTAACTTGTCAGCAGATAACTTCAAAAAAATACTGACAACCTCGATGGGTCAATACCTGAGCCTGCAATACAGTCAGGTGATACTGGTCACCGGAAACCCTGTTTTGATAGCTGTCAATTTATCACAACATGGATGTGCAATATCAGGTTGCACCTGGGCTCCCAAACTAGCTAGAAAGTGTGAGATGGATGGTTGGGCTGTTGGTGTTTGGTCACGTGATAACCAAACTTTCTCAGATGGATAAGACTCTCTGTAACACTAACCTAAGATACACGTACATGTACGTCTGTCTGCATCCAGTGCTTTACAACTCCAACCACAAACATGTAGGAACCATTTCTTGTCTGTTGGAAGAAAAGGACAAAATGAAATAGTTTACATACAGTGTACATGTAAGAAACTTATTATCAAACACAATGCACAAGGAAGTTTGGATCACTATATGTTTCTGGGCCAGAACTGCTCACCTACCCCTCCTGCACTAAGCCAACATTTTTGCCCTTTAGTGAAAAGTAAGTG
>OZ038001.1:965000-1117500 GCA_964035705.1 Porites rus
CTTGTCTATCTGTTCTGTTGCCTTGCAGATTTGTCATGTCCTTTGTCTACCTGTTGTGTCGTCTTGTCTATCTGTTCTGTTGCCTTGCAGATTTGTCATGTCCTTTGTCTACCTGTTGTGTCGTCTTGTCTATCTGTTCTGTTGCCTTGCAGATTTGTCATGTCCTTTGTCTACCCGTTGTGTCGTCTTGTCTATCTGTTCTGTTGCCTTGCAGATTTGTCATGTCCTTTGTTTACCTGTTGTGCCGTCTTGTCTATCTGTTCTGTTGCCTTGCTGATTTGTCATGTCCTTTGTCTGCCTGTTGTGTCCTCTTGCTTAATTGTTCTGTTGCCTTGCTGATTTATCATGTCATTTGTCTGCCTGTTGTGTTGTCTTGTCTATCTGTCCTGTTGCCTTGCTGATTTGTCATGTCCTTTGTCTACCTGTTGTGTCGTCTTGTCTATCTGTTCTGTTGCCTTGCTGATTTGTCATGTCCTTTGTCTACCTGTTGTGTCGCCTTGTCTATCTGTTTTGTTGCCTTGCTGATTTGTCATGTCATTTGTCTGCCTGTTGTGTTGTGTTGTCTACCTGTTCTGTCACCTTGCTGATTTGTCATGTCCTTTGTCTGCCTGTTGTGTTGTCTTGTCTATCTGTTCTGTTGCCTTGCAGATTTGTCATGTCATTTTGTCTACCTGTTGTGTCGCCTTGTCTATCTGTTTTGTTGCCTTGCTAATTTGTCATGTCCTTTATCTGCCTGTTGTGTCCTCTTGTCTAATTGTTCTGTTGCCTTGCTGATTTATCATGTCATTTGTCTACCTGTTGTGTCCTCTTGTCTACTTGTTCTGTTGCCTTGCTGATTTGTCATGTCATTTGTCTGCCTGTTGTGTTGTCTTGTCTACATGTTCTGTCACCTTGCTGATTTGTCATGTCCTTTGGCCACCTGTTGTGTCGTCTTGTCTATCTGTTCTGTTGCTTTGCTGATTTGTCATGTCCTTTGTCTACCTGTTGTGTCCTCTTGTCTATTTATTCTGTTGCCTTGCAGATTTGTCATGTCATTTGTCTACCTGTTGTGTCCTCTTGTCTACTTATTCTGTTGCCTTGCAGATTTATTATGTCAGTTGTCTACCTGTTGTGTCCTCTTGTCTACTTGTTCTGTTGCCTTGCTGATTTGTCATGTCATTTGTCTACCTGTTGTGTCGTCTTGTCTATCTGTTCTGTCACCTTGCAGATTTGTCATGTCCTTTGTCTACCTGTTGTGTCGTCTTGTCTACATGTTCTGTCACCTTGCTGATTTGTCATGTCCTTTGTCTACCTGTTGTGTCGTCTTGTCTATCTGTTTTGTTGCCTTGCTGATTTGTCATGTCATTTGTCTACCTGTTGTGTCGTCTTGTCTACATGTTCTGTCACCTTGCTGATTTGTCATGTCCTTTGTCTACCTGTTGTGTTTTCTTGTCTATCTGTTCTGTTGCCTTGCTGATTTGTCATGTCCTTTGTCTACCTGTTGTGTTTTCTTGTCTATCTGTTCTGTTGCCTTGCTCATTTGTCATGTCCTTTGTCTACCTGTTGTGTCGTCTTGTCTATCTGTTCTGTTGCCTTGCTGATTTGTCATGTCATTTGTCTAACCTGTTGTGTCGTCTTGTCTACTTGTTCTGTCACCTTGCAGATTTGTCATGTCCTTTGTCTACCTGTTGTGTCGTCTTGTCTATTTGTTCTGTTGCCTTGCAGATTTGTCATGTCATTTGTCTACCTGTTGTGTCCTCTTGTCTATCTGTTCTGTTGCCTTGCTGATTTGTCATGTCCTTTGTCTACCTGTTGTGTTTTCTTGTCTATCTGTTCTGTTGCCTTGCTGATTTGTCATGTCCTTTGTCTACCTGTTGTGTCGTCTTGTCTATCTGTTCTGTTGCCTTGCTGATTTGTCATGTCATTTGTCAAGCTGTTGTGTCCTCTTGTCTACTTGTTCTGTTGCCTTGCTGATTTGTCATGTCATTTGCCGATTTGTCATGTCATCTTGTCTACTTTTCGTGTTGTCTTGTCTCCTTGTGGTGTTGTCTTATCTACTTGTTGTGTCATCTTGTCTCCTAGTGGTGTTGCCTTGTCTGCTTGTTGTGTCGTCTTGTCTACTTGTTCTGTCATCTTGCCAATTTGTTGTGCCGTCTTGTCTACTTGCTTGTCATGTCATCTTGTCTCCTTGCTGTGTCATCTCGGCTACTTGTTCTGTCATCTTGCCGATTTGTCATGTCGTCTTGTCTACTTGTTCTGTTGTCTTACTAATTTGTTGTGTTGTCTTGTCTACTTGTTCTGTTGTCTTACTAATTTGTTGTGTCGTCTTGTCTACTTGTTCCATCATCTTACCGATTTGTTGTGTAGTCTTGTCTTCTTGTTCTGTCGCCTTGCTGATTTTTTGTGTCATCTTGTCTACTGGTTCTGTTGTCCTGCCAATTTTTTGTGTCGTCTTGTCTACTTGTTCTGTTGTTTTGCCGATTTGTTGTGTCGTCTTGTCTACTTGTTCTGTTGTCTTGCCGATTAGTCGTGTCACCTTGTCTACTTGTCATGTCGTCTTTTGGGTATATCCTAAACCTGGACTGTCCACTGGACTCTGGACTCTGGACTCTGGACTCTGGACCCTGGACTTAGGACCTCCCCCCCGCCAAAAAAAAATTACCTTAAAAAAATAACTCCAAAATCACCCTCCCTGCCACCTTTTAAAATTTTTAATAAAAGAGAAAGAGAAAAGAGAATAACGTTTTATGGGGACATAGACAAATCTAAAAAGCATTTCACCCCCCCCCCCGCCACCAGAAAATAAACAATCCCCCCAATTTTTCAGTAAAGGAAAAGGAAACAAGAAACTATGTTTTTTTTAAGGCTGTAGATGGATCAGGGACTAAAAGAAGTCGAAAAAATGTATTAAATGTTTGAAATCAGTTCAAACTCCTAAGTTTGCAAAATAAAAAAAAAATTGGGAACCGTCCAGTGGAAGAAGTCAAGAAAATGAAATGTTAGAAAAGACTAATGCATATATATAAACATTTAATTGTCCAAGTCTCAGGTCTTTGTCGCCCACAGTTTCTGAGCAGTTTGCCAAAATGTTTCACGCAACTTTGTAGAGCTTTGTATGGAGACGCCATATTGGTGTACCGCTTTGGTGCACCAATATGGCCACAGGAAATCAACAAAAACATCCAGAGTTCACTTTTTCTATACAAGCTATTTCTTTTCACTTGAGAACTAGCATAGGTGTGCATAAACATACGTTCTAAAACATGAAATGGTTATACTGCTGAAAATCAAAAGGAGAGACTTTTTTTCAGAGAGATAATTATGGTGTCACGCACTGTGAAAACTCGGAAGCTCAAATTGCTGTATTTCGAAAAGAAACATGCTACGGGACTGGAAACTTGTACAAATATTTTTTTTGTTTATCTTCAACGTGGTGTAAATAAGAACTGGTAAAACCTTGCTATATGGGGTAAATGCTTTTTTAGATCTGTCTATGTCCCTCATGCTCATGCTTGTTTGACCACAAAAACATTACTTCTGTTTCTTTATCTACAAAAATTAATTTTAAAAGGTGGCAGGGGAGGGTAATTTGGAGTAATTTTTTTACATTCTTTTGTTTGGGGGGGGAGATCCTGAGTCCAGGCTGTGGGGTCCAGAGTCCAGAGTCTAGTCCAGCTTTTATTAATAGGATATGCCTGAAACATGACATGACAACTAGACAAGACAACACCACAAGCGACGAGACGACATGACGAGTAGACAAGATGACATGACAAATAGCATTATGGAATCGCGACCTATAGAAACGTTTGCTAGTAAATGCAAATTTTTCTGTCAATCAAATGTCTCCTATTATTTGTAGGTGGAAATTGGTGAAACATCTTTATTATTTTGGAGACAATAAAAGAACAAAAGGTATCAGAAAGATCAAGTTATGTGCTCTTAAAGTGTGTTGCATGACTTAATCAGTTACAGCATTTCTCATAACTTTTCCATATTAAAATGTTGAAATGAAAAGTCTGAAGCTAAGATTATAAAATCTTGATAGTCAAATTAAAAAGGGTCCCCAAAGAGGCAAGTATCTGAGAAATCGAAGGCAACATTTTTGTCTCTAGTGAAGTCCACCAGATGAAGGGCAATTGGAATAATTAAGTGTAAGTGAAGCAAAATAGATGAATCGCTGTGGCACGTAAAAGAATTCAGCTAGCACAAAAATAATATAAAATGAAGGAAAACAAATCGAAAAGTGGTAAAAAAAGTCACATTTCAGTTTTATGGAAAGAAAGCAAAAGGGTAGATGATTTGCATACAACTTCGAGCACAGTTCGAAACCATTCCACATCCCGTTTGTTTTTCTGGCATTCTATACATTCTGCTGGCTTTAATCGTTAAAATATGTTATAAAGTCAAAATAATTATCAAGTTGAGCAATTGCATTTCCTAATAAAACAATGAGTAGTATGAAAGCTTCAATCCATTGATTTGCTTAAGTTAAAAAATTTCCTTTGTATCATGGAAACAATACGCTAACACTTCAGTCTTGAATCAAAGGACCAACATGCGTTGGCATCCTTTGTGAGTGTGCAAATAGTCATTGGGCCTGCATTTATGCAGGCAATGCAGATCTATAGGCACTGTTCCATAACGCGACAAGACGACACAACAAGTAGACAAGACGACAGGACAAATCGGCAAGATGACAGACCAAGTGGAGAAGACGACATGACAAATTGGCAAGACAACAGAACAAGTACACAAGGCGACATAGAAAATAGACATCAAGTTTTTTTTTACCCCTATACTGCCCAATAGACATCATCTATTCATGCTTATAACAAAAGATCATCCTCCAAAAATAATATGTACATTACAAAACTAAGACAAGCTGTCCCAATTTTTATAAAATAATTATCGAATGAGATACCAGGTAGATTGAGAGATACAATGTATGCAAAAAAAATGTTTAAACAAAAATTAATCAGTGTGCTCTTTGGAATATTAAAAGACAATTTTTTATGATTACGCAAGAAGTAAAAATGCGAAATCCTCAACCTTAGCTTCTTTCACCGTTGCATTGAACAGATTTGCCTTTCTTGCTTTTGACTTTATTACATACATTTTTTCTTTTCTTTTCTCCTTGCTTTTCACTTATTATCAGGTAATATCTGTTTTGCAATAGAATATTAATTTGGTGTGCCACGACTAGTGTTTTTGGCTGACTGTGTGCCAAAAAATTGTACACAATATTATGGTAATAAATGTCTTGTCTTGTCTTGAAATCATTCTTGTTTTCTATGCCCTATTTTCTTTGTTTGAAGTTTGCGGGAAATGTGGTGGCTCTTATGCCTCACTTTCATGCATATGTTGTAAGTGTGTATAAAACTGATAAAGGCAGTTACAGAGTTAATATTACATTAACTGCTGCATTGGTCACTTTGATAATGTTATAAAACAATTACTCCCTGCTCCAGCTGTGCATTTGTCAAGATATTGAGCACTTTGGAAGTCTGGAGAGCACTCAAGAGGCTGCAGTTACTTTTGGCGTAACTCTTACGCCTCTTTCATGCTCTCCAAACTTCCCGCGTACTCAATATCTCGACATATACATGCTGATGCATGCGCTAATTGTTAAATGTAGGAGGTGATCAGACACAAGCATACATTTGTACATTGAGGTTTGACTGTCATATTCAGCTTATGAATGTTTCAGAAATATTCCAAACAATATCAAATTTAACATGAAAGTTCAGGAGTTTAAAGCTTATAACACTTTCACTTTAAACTTCCCGCTTCAAGCATTAATTTACATCTATACATCCATACATACATAAGCTTACATAGCCTTTGTTAAAGTGACTAAGGGTTCCAGCACCTCCTGGCCTGGCACTTACCAACTGAATTAATTAAGAAAACAAACATTCCATGTTTACTGAGACTAAACTTTCAGACAAGGAATACTCTTCTGAGACGAACATAACTAAAGATTTTCTTTATAAATTAGGGGAAAATAAATAAAAGCTTACCTGTAACCATAAAGACGAATCCTTTAAACTTTAAAGCCACGATGTGGTTGTACACAGCGCAAAACGTGGTCAACATTCCAGTGATTTGCAGCTATACCGATGAATGAATTTGCCCAAAAATGCCACAGAACGAGGAACGTAACATTACTACTGGTAGCAGTAATAGAATAGTCCATTTGCAGAAGGTTTTGATCACAAACTTTAGCATTTTCTCCTCATTTTGCCGTCGACGATCATGGCTTCCATTGCACAACAATGGGTTCTCGGTCCCAGAATCCTCGCGGCACTAGATTTCCCGCGAAAAAATGGGTTGACCCGGTCACTAAACATGGCGGAACTAAACAATGAACACCCTGCTAAAATTTGAAATCACAGCAACGTGAAACTGCAAACGCATAACTGCAAACTGCAGTTTGCGGTTTCCTTTTCCCCATGAAAAACCTAATGCTAAAGATCCATATTAAGCATCACGTTTACAAACGGCAAACGTGAATTTGTACCACGTGACCAAGTTTCCCCTGTACTTGTCGTTTACTGTTCATTTTAACTACACGAAGATCGGTAGATTCACGCCAATTCTATCCATAAGAATTGTTTTAAGCTGTTTTTATCTGCTCTTTTCTCATGAAAATTTCTCAAGATGAATCTCACGTTTGGCGTTACTTTGGTTATGGTTTTACGACAGTCAAGTGAAAACCGCTCTAATAAAAGAGAAACCACAGCAGCTACAAACTAGTGAGGACTGCCGGATCTTGCCAGTGTAGACCTGTATCAGTAAAACTCTTGAATACCAAGTCGGAGAACAGTAGGAGGCTGATCCTTTATATGTGAGTGAGGTGGGGGGGGGGGAGGGGGGCCGGGGCATTTTGCTGAGGGTTCATTTTCAGGAAAGGGCGTTTTACCTAAGGGGTCATTTTCATGAATTTCATTAAACTAATACAAAGTAGTAACAAGCGTGAATTGAAATTGAATGTAAACAGCCGTGAATAATAAACACCGATGTTATAACACGACTGTACATGATTTGTAGTTAGAATATTCGTAGTTTCCACCGCAATCGGAAGGAGGATCACTTTCACCCGGTTAAAATTTATATGTAATATATAGATTTAGCCAGGACTAAAAGCGGAGCTCTCTTTAATATTTATAGTTTCCTCAAAGAAAATATAAAATCGAGTAATACTAAAGACAAGGTGAAGACAACGAGGGCGGTAAAAAACATCAACAATAGATCTAATTAGCAAAAAAAAACAACTTTGCACGTGCAGCACACTTTTTTTTCTAATTAGCAAAAAAATAAAACTGCACGCGCAGAACACTTTTTTGAACATTTCCTTGCCGTTGTTTTGCATAAACAAAACGGGAAATTTCTTTTAACTTCCTAGTTACACTCTTTATGGAGGAAATGTTTGTGTTCCTGCTAACTCTGTTTTTTCACTGCCACTTATTTTCACCTTAGTAGCCGCTGGTATTTCTCATTTTCTCACCGCCGCCATTTAATTTGCATGTTTTTTGGTCCAACGAAATTGGTCAGCGTTGCTATTTATTTCTCGCTCTAGCTCTTTCCCTGTTATCCAAGTTAATGTAGACATTAAAATTTCAGTAGTAAAAAAAAGACTCTTTTTTTGTGTTTTTTTCCTCTCTCTCTAAGGGCCTGTTTACATGGAGTGGGGGACCCCGGTCTAGTGGGGTTGGTTTCTTTTGTTTTCACGCTCTGGGGGACACAAAACAAAAGAAACCTACCCCACTAAACCGGGGTGCCCCACTCCATGCAAACAGGGTCTTAAAGTCCGGGAGGCTACGTGATTTACGACCGAAACTAGCGGGGTGCTTGAAAGACACCTCAGCGGTAACATACTCCCCTCCCGACGGGCGGACTCCTGACTTCCTTCCCCCTCCCCCAGAGTCTGTACGGTCAGCGTTCAGTCGTACGCTGACTTCATAACCAAAGTTTCTTGGATGGATAGATTACCAAATCTTCTTAGCTCTGGGGCTCCGCTCAGATGAATTGGGGGATCTGTTTGAAAATCTTCTAAGTTTTGGCTAGAGATCCATATCGCTCTTTTAAATCCCAACATCGATGTCAGAATCCTCGCTCAGGGTAGCCTGTAGTACAGGCGTATTTTGGGCGGGCGAAAGCTGCTTGTTTATGTTCGTATTGTTGTAGCCGCCATCTTTGATTCTATGATCCGCTCCCTTTCACTCGCCCCCATTTTCTCCTCTCTTTTGAGTTTTCAGGCGCTTTCGCAAGCAAAAACTTTCGCGCGCTCGAAGAAAACGCCTGCACTGCGGGCTACGCTTAGGGTTTCCTTTTTTTTGCTTATTCCTAGTATTTTAGAGTAATTCTCTCATAAGAGCGTCTATCAAACAGGGGGCGTTTATTAGTGAGGGGTGTCGAATACAACTTTAATAGGGTAGAGGGGGCGTTTTTCAGAATTCACCCTTTGTACGTATCCCGGCAAGATGGCCGCACTCAAAATTGAAATCCTGGAAGACAGTCTTTTTCGTTTTTTCGACCCATCTTGATCGTACACCGACCTTTTAGAAAACTTTAATAATTTTGACCCCAAATCGAGGGTTACCCCTTTGCAAATTTTGCCACATCAAGAGCCAACATCATGGGTTAGTCTCTTTGAAAATATCAAAGACGGCCCCATCCAAATCGAAGCCCTGAAAAGTGTTCTTTTTGACTTTTTTAGCCGCTATATACTATAACTAGACATCATCTTTTGATCCATTTGATGCGGTAAGAATATTGACTTCTTATCCTAAATTAAGGATTAACGTCTTTGCAAATATTTAAGAACGCAGTAGTCAAAATAGAAATCTTAAACGCTGCTAACTTTCAAATCACCCTTTAAATTCAACAAACGATCAACACAGACTACTAGAGTTCTTCAATATTTACTACAGCAATAAATGATTCCAAATATTCAAGGCAAATATTTGCCTTTTACGTAGCGTAACTTCGAAAAGATATTTACAGAACTATATGAACACGATTCGAAGCACAAAAAACGATTTTTTCACAGAGTTCTCTTGTCTAATGTTTTGAATTGCATGCCTCCCGCTAGTATCCCGGTTCTGTAAAACGTTTCCGTCGATGAATCATTACACCTGTTCTCTGGTTTTAAACTTTTTACATGTTGATATAAAGCCCGTTTAGACGGTGCGATTTTTGTAAGATTTCAAATTGCAGATGTAAACTGGAGGCCATCTCAAGGAGATTTGTCAAAATGTGAGCACGTGTATCAATCACCTGCGTCAACGGGCGTTAAAAGTTTAAATTTTAAAGCTCTTTCCATTTTAAAAAAGAAAACAGCCGTTTCTTCGTCATTACAAAAACAGGTCGTACAAGAGGAATTTTTTGTCAAGTTTATACTTAATTGACATAGATATGCGAAGTATGGCATTATAGTTATCCTTAAATTCCGGGGCCGAGTTGTTCAAAGCTGGGTTAAGTTAACCCAGGGTTAGTGCGAGATTTGAATTGAGATTTGAAAGCTTAAAAAGCATTTCAGTTTCAATTCTTTTTGTTTACAAGTTGATGACTGGAAGCTCTAAACTGGAGAGAAATAACAGAGGAAATTATCCGACAAAATGCTTTTGAACACAAGAAAAAGAAACCAGGGCCCAGTTGTTCAGAGGTCGATTAGCGCTTAACCCGGGGTTAAATTTAATCCCGGTTTCTTCTTTTTGTGTTCAAAAGTATTTTCACGGATAATTTTCTGTGCTATTATTAGAGCTTCCAATCATCAACTTGTAGACAAAAAGAATTAAAAGTGAAATGCGTCTACGGCGTTCAAATCTGAATTCAAATCTCCCACTAGCCCTGGGTCATCTAAACCCAGCTTTGAACAACTCGGCCCTGGTTAAATTTAAGTCAGGGTTAAGTGCTAATCGGTCTTCGAACAACTGGGCCCAGATCAATATCCTTTCCTGTTCATTGAAACACCAGTGGTGGTCAGTGACTTGAACTATGATTTATTCAGAAGAAACAATTACCATCAGGCATTTTCAAACGTATTTAAATCCCTTAAGAGAATATTAAGTCGAATGTCGGGAGGTCAAAATCACTGTCCTAGTCCCCACTCCCGTTAGTATCGATAATATGTACAGATGAGATGTTTTCTTCACAAGGCCGTGTTTCTGTTTCAAGTCCTTTCTTGAGATCGTTCGTGTATGCACTCAAAGGCTGTGAAAAAGAAGACGAATCTGATGTTACTTTCACAGCTTTTTGTCCTTCAACATTACTCAGTTGGTCCTCTTCACCTCTTGAATCCTCTGGATCTGCAGCAAGACAGGGAAATTTTTTTGTTTTGTATAAGCGCACTTTCTCTTTTGTATTTGATTGGTACGTTAGTAATAAGCGCACACTATATTTGTACTTTATAGTGACGTTAGTGATAAGCGAATTTTCTATTTTTTTAAATGATTGTTACGTTAGAGATAAGCACAAACCATATTTGTTCTTGATAGTGACGTTAGTGATAAGCGCACTTTCTCTTTTGTATTTGATTGTTATGTTACAAATAAGCGAACACTGTATTTGTACTTTATAGTGACGTTACTGATGAGCGCACGCTGTGTTTTGTATTTGATTGATACGTTAGTGAAAAGCACACACAAAATTTGTACTTTATAGTGACGATACTGATAAGCACACGCTGTGCTTTGTATTTGATTGTTACGTTAGTGATAAGCGGACACTATATTTGTAGTTTATAGTGACGTTATCGCTGTACGCACCTTCTGTCTTTTATTTGATTGTTACGTTAGTAATAAGCGGACACTATATTTGTACTTTATAGTGACGTTAGTGATAAACGCACTATATTTGTACTTTATAGCGACGTTATCGCTGTGCGCACCTTCTGTTTTTTATTTGATTGTTACGTCAGAGATAAGCACACACTATATTTGTTCTTCATAGTGACGTTAGTGATAAGCGCACTTTCCCTTTTGTATTTGATTGTTACGTTACAAATAAGCGCACACTGTATTTGTACTTTATAGTGACGTTAGTGATGAGCGCACGCTCTTTTTTGTACGTGATCGTTACGTTAGTGATAAGCACACACTATATTTGTACCTTATTGTGACGTTAGTGATGAGTGCCCGCTCTTTTTTGTACTTAATCGTTACGATAGTGATAAGCGCACACTATATTTGTACCTTATAGTGACGTTAGTGATGAGTCCACGCTGTGTTTTGTATTTGATTGTTACGTTAGAGATAAGTACACTCTATATTTGTTCTTGATAGTGACGTTAGTGATGAGCACACGCTTTGTTTTGTATTTGATTGTTCCGTTAGTAATAAGCGTAGACTATGTTTGTACTTCATAGTGACGTTATCGCTGTGCGCACCTTCTGTCTTGTATTTGATTGTTACGTTAGAGATAAGCACACACTATATTTGTTCTTTACAGTGACGTTTGTGATAAGCGCACTTTCCATTTTTTATTTGATTGTTACGTTAGAGATAAGCACGAACTATATTTGTACTTTATAGTGACTTTAGTGATAAGCGCACGCTTTGTTTTGTATTTGATTTTTCCTTTAGTAATAAGCGCTCACTATATTTGTATCTTATAGTGACGTTAGTGATGAGCGCACGCTTTGTTTTGTATTTGATTGTTACGTTAGTGATAAGCGCACACCATATTTGTACTTTATAGTGACGTTATTGCTAAGCGCAAGCTGTGGTTTGTATTTTATTGTTATGTTACAGATAAGCACACTCTATATTTGTACGTTATCGTAACGTTAGTGATGAGCGCACGCCCTGTTTTTTATTTGATTGTTACGTTAGAGATAAGCACACACTATATTTGTTCTTTATAGTGACGTTAGTGATAAGCGCACTTTCTCTTTTGTATTTGATTGTTACGTTAGTAATAAGCGCACACTATATTTGTACTTTATAGTGACGTTATCGCTGTGCGCACCTTCTGTTTTTTATTTGATTGTTACGTTAGTAATAAGCGCACACTATATTTGTACTTTATAGTGACGTTATCGCTGTGCGCACCTTCTGTTTTTTATTTGATTGTTACGTTAGTAATGAGCGTACACTATATTTGTACTTTATAGTGACGTTATCGCTGTGCGCACCTTCTGTTTTTTATTTGATTGTTACGTTAGAGATAAGCACACACTATATTTGTTCTTTATAGTGACGTTAGTGATAAGCGCACTTTCTCTTTTGTATTTGATTGTTACGTTAGTGATAAGCGTACACTATTTTTGCACTTCATTGCGACGTTAGTGATAAGCGCACGCTGTGCTTTGTATTTGATTGTTACGTTAGTGACAATAACACACTATATTTGTACCTTAAAGTTACGTTATTGCTAAGCGCACGCTGTGTTTTGTATTTGATTGTTACGTTAATAATAAGCGCACACTATTTTGTACTTTATAATGACGTTAGTGATAAGCGCATTTTCCAGTTTTTATTTGATTGTTACGTTAGAGATAAGCACACACTATATTTGTTCTTGATAGTGATGTTAGTGATAAGCGCACTTTCTTTTTTGTATTTGATTGTTGCGTTACAAATAAGCGCACACTGTATTTGTACTTTATAGTGACGTTAGTGATGAGCGCACGCTCTTTTTTGTACGTGATCGTTACGTTAGTGATAAGCACACACTATATTTGTACCTTATTGTGACGTTAGTGATGAGTGCCCGCTCTTTTTTGTACTTAATCGTTACGATAGTGATAAGCGCACACTATATTTGTACCTTATAGTGACGTTAGCGATGAGTCCACGCTGTGTTTTGTATTTGATTGATGCGTTAGAGATAAGCACACCCTAATTTGTTCTTGATAGTGACGTTAGTGATGAGTGCACGCTTTGTTTTGTATTTGATTGTTACGTTAGTGATAAGCGGACACTATATTTGATTTTTATAGTGACGTAAGTGATAAGCGCACGCTGTGCTTTGTATTTGATTGTTACGTTAGTGACAATAACACACTATATTTGTACTTTAAAGTTACGTTATTGCTAAGCGCACGCTGTGTTTTGTATTTGATTGTTACGTTAGTAATAAGTGCACACAATTTTGTACTTTATAGTGACGTTAGTGATAAGCGAATTTTCTATTTTTTATTTGATTGTTACGTTAGAGATAAGCACACACTATATTTGTTCTTGATAGTGATGTTAGTGATAAGCGCACTTTCTCTTTTGTATTTGATTGTTACGTTACAAATAAGCGCACACTGTATTTGTACTTTATAGTGACGTTAGTGATGAGCGCACGCTCTTTTTTGTACGTGATCGTTACGTTAGTGATAAGCACACACTATATTTGTACCTTATTGTGACGTTAGTGATGAGTGCCCGCTCTTTTTTGTACTTAATCGTTACGATAGTGATAAGTGCACACTTTATTTGTACCTTATAGTGACGTTAGTGATGAGTGCACGCTGTGTTTTGTATTTGATTGATGCGTTAGAGATAAGCACACCCTAATTTGTTCTTGATAGTGACGTTAGTGATGAGCGCACGCTTTGTTTTGTATTTGATTGTTACGTTAGTGATAAGCAGACACTATAATTGTACTTTATAGTGACGTTATCGCTGTGCGCACCTTCTGTTTTTTATTTGATTGTTACGTTAGAGATAAGCACACACTATATTTGTACTTTATAGTGACGTTAGTGATAAGCGCACTATATTTGTACTTTATAGTGACGTTATCTCGGTGCGCACTTTCCCTTTTGTATTTGATTGTTACGTTAGAGATAAGCACACATTATATTTGTACTTTATAGTGACGTTAGTGATGAGCGCACGCTTTGTTTTGTATTTGATTGTTACGTTAGTGATAATCGTACACTATTTTTGCACTTCATTGCAACGTTAGTGATAAGCGCACGCTGTGCTTTGTATTTGATTGTTGCGTTAGGGACAATAACACACTATATTTGTGCTTTATAGTTACGTTATTGCTAAGCGCACGCTGTGTTTTGTATTTGATTGTTACGTTAGCGATAAGCACACACTATATTTGTTTTTTTATAGTGACGTTAGTGATAAGTGCACTTTTTGTTTTGTATTTGATTGTTACGTTAGTGATAAGCGCACGCTATATTTGCACTTCATTGCCACGTTAGTGATAAGCGCCCGCTCTGTTTTTTATTTGATTGTTACGTCAGAGATAAGCACACACTATATTTGTTCTTTATAGTGACGTTATTGATAAGTAAACTTTTTGTTTTGTATTTGATTGTTACGTTAGTGATAAGCGCACATTACATTTTCACTTTATTGCCACGTTAGTAATAAGTGCACGCTCTGTTTTGTGTTTCATTGTAACGTTAGTCAGAAGGGCACACTATATCTGTACTTTATTGTTACCTTAATGATAGGCGGATGCTCTGGTTTGTAATTGTTTGTTACCTTAGTGGTAAGCGCGCACTGTATTTGTACTTCATTGTTACGTTAGTGATAAGTGCACTCTTTTTTTGTGTTTTGTTGCTACGTTAGTGAGAAGCGCACACAATATTTGTACTTCATTTTCACGTTAATGATAAGCGCTCGCTCTGTTTTGTATTTGAATGGTACGTTAATGATAAGCGCCTTCTATATTTGCACTTTATTCTTACGTTAGTGATACAGCACAATGTGTTTGTGTTTGATAGTGATAGGCGCACAGCCTGCTTTGTGTTTTTCTGTTGTGCAATTGATAGGCGCACGCTCTGTTTTTGAATTTCATTTTTTATTCAGTGTTAAGTGCATGCTATTTTTCTTTACTTTTTACTTTAGTAATACGCGCCGTCTATTTTGTTTTTTAAAGGGGACAGCTGGCGCTATTATTACTCGAAATACCGACCAGTCGTAACTGTTCATTAGTTAAATGGTTAAAATGTTTGCAATTCCTCAACTGGTTTTTGATAAGAGCATGCTCAATTTTTCGTTCGTGATAAGCGCGTGATCCGTTTTGTGTTTGACTGTTCCGTTATTGATAAGCACGGGCTTTGTTTTTTGACTGATATTGTTACGTTACCGACACTGGATGTTTATAGATGTGTTAAGCTTGTACATTATTTTCTACGCCATCCAGGTAAACTTACCATCTTCATAAGTCCATCAAACAAAGTTTGCTCAAGGCCAGCTTCGTGTTCAGGCTCCGAACCTTGAATCGCAGGATCTCAGTTGCTAAAGAAGAGCAAGGATAATTATTATATTTATACTAGTTAGATAACTGCGCTCAAAACTTTTCTCCTTACCAACTTGTCTTACTGGAAAAATTACCGTTTAGAAGGCGACTGAACCAACAAAGAAAGAGGAAAACTAGAGATTGCTTGAAAGAATTGAGGGTTTATAAGAGAACAAATGAATTTATCTATAAATAACAAAAACCAAGGTTTATATTCTGCAAGAGAAGACATGCATGCAACTTAAATTTGGGCAGAAGAGTTTGACATGATAATAATGAAGCTACATGAGGAGGAAGGTCTTAAACATTTCTTAGTCTGACAAAGTCTGTAACAAAGAAGTATTGAGGCGTGTCGGTGACTAGAGGGCATCTGTTATCAAAGAAAACAGAGAGTCTGGCTTGGTCATAGCCTACGGCGTGGTGATCTTGTCCTGTAAGTGATTGAGGGGAGAATGGAATAGGGAAGAGGCCACCTCCAGGACCTTGAGCGGGAATGTTGGATAGAGTGAACGATGGCGGCCTTTATGGTCACCGTAGAACAAGTTATTAAATCTACTTACTTTTGGGTCACCAACCAGGACAAGTTTCTGTCATTCAAATCTAAATGGAAAGAAAAACTGTTATTGAAAACGTGGATTAACCACAAGAAGTAAACGCAGTCTAAATACATTCAGTAAGGTTCTTCTTCAAAAGTACAGATTTCATCTTCTTTATCCATCTAGGAAAATAATAATAATAATAATAATAATAATAATAATAATAATAACAACTTTATTAAACTCCTCAAAAAGGCTTTTCAGCTTAATTTACAATGTCAAATATCTAAAAGTTAGTTTTCCAAAAAAACCCTTAAAAAATGATGCTTTATTTTACCCTTAAATACATCTAAATTAGTGATAGACTGAAACTCGTCTGGGAGACTATTCCACAGCCTTTGGCCTCTGAAGGTAAACGCGCGCTGACCTGCAGCCGTCCTACAGAGTGGTATATGTAGGCGGTCCCTATTCCTAGTGTTGCAGTTGTGCACTTCCGATCTGGTTTTAAACTTCTGACAGAGATATGGAGGTGCAAGTCCATTTAAGCATTTAAATACCATGGTAGCATCTCTAACCTCAAGTTGTTTAACAATTGGTAGCCACTGTAACTGCTTAAAAATAGGTGTAACATGATCAAATTTCCTCATTCCAGAAACTATCCGGGCTGCAAAATTTTGCACTGTCAGTCTGTAATAGCTCGATATGAATAAAGATCAAAGATTTGTTTAAGAACATCACCTAGCCGTGGCTAGTTAGGCTGCTTCTGCCATTTGACTGCATTCATCCAGGGGTAGAATCTATCAAATATGTAAATATGATAAATATGATAAGATAATGACAAGTCATATCTAATCTAATCTCTAATGTCTGGGTAAGTGTACGTGTCATGCAGATGGTTGCCCTGTGTAAGAAATGTTTCGACGAAGGCACTAAGAGACGCCAAGTGACAACCAAAATTTTTTCGGAAGGGATGCATACCAGTTTTTCGTGCCCATGGTGCTCCACATGCATCATTAAAAGCAAAAAAATTCGACAAACTGCGCAAGCGCGGGGTTAAAAGACGTTAAGAGAACGGATCAAACAAATTCAATCTTTTCAGAACAAGACGATGTTTAGACGAGTCTAAACCCTTTTTAAAATATCACAACATCTCACATCAGCTGTAGACAGTTTCTAAACAAAACTGTGATGTAACGATGAGATAAGAATGTGGTTGGCTGACCAGATTTTACACTTCATCACGAAGTGTCACCAACGTTCTACCTTTAAAAAGTGGCTTTTGAACAAACGTTTCCTATAAGGGCTTCGTATTCAGACATAACTGAGATCATAGAGAGCTTTAGATTCGAGAACGAGATTTGACTTAAAACTTTTTCATGTATTCTCCACAAATATTTACACCCCGGAAAGATACATTTTTTTTTTTCACCAACAAAAGTTAGCATGGTTATTTTTATTGAGGAGGTTAAACTTTCTCCAAATCGCAAAATGATAAAAATTCCATTTTCTGATATCTTGTTTCTCCCACCACGGCATTTTAGCTAAGACTCGCAGTGACTATGGCTATCACGTTTTCCCGCCCAAATGACTCTGATTCACGCGTGAGCACTATTTACTAGAAGTGGTTCTCGTCTTAGAATCAAAAGGACTCTAATATAGTTAGCCACTCAACAAACTTGAAACTTCAACTTATCCAGGCAAGGAAACACACAGGCAGCACACGTGACACCCACCACTGGAACCTGAGATAGTTTCTGAAAACAAAAGAGAAACAGTGTGGAGAAACAACAGGATTTTGCAAAGTAGCCATTTCCAGTTGTAATCAAATTTTCAAAGTCAAGAATGGGTTGTACAGAAAAAAAAGGGAACAACTTATTTTTTTTATTCACCTTCGACAACTTGTGCGCCACTGGTTCTCTTAGGTTTAGATGGTCTTATTGTAAATTCATTGGACCTATTTTTACTGTGCTCGTTTAGGTAAGTAAAAGATATAATTATAGCGCTGATTTAAGGTTATTCAAAGTCTCCTTGAACTGAATTGCGGCCAAGAGAGACCAGGTGAGTCTTTGAATTACCATGGGAACAGTGTTGTATGGCCATTGAAGAGAAGTGTTAATTGAGTGGGGTCGAAATATGACCTCGTTTTTAAGGGGAGGTTAGGGGTTTGAAACATTTTAAAGTTCAAATATGCATAATCAAAACATGCCAGTGAAACAGAAGCAAAAATTCAGAAAGAAAAAGCACGCCAATGAACAAAGTAGGTAAGGTCAGTAGAGGACAATTGGACATCATTCTCTTTTGGTAAGGTCAGGTACAGTTTATTGATTACATCAGTCTGTATCCTGTTTGCATTGGAATGACCGTTGTGAAGTGGTCGTTTTCAAGTAGTAGTTGTAGTATAATCTAATGGCTATCGCCTATGATATTTTAATTTTGACAAGAGTAACCATGACTGACAGAGAAAACAAAACATAATTAACTTTTATTTTATCAGATGTATCGTCTTGATTGTTATCATGGATGCACAGGTTCAAAAAATAAAAATGCCCGTGCCTTTCAATGTAGTCATAGAAATTCCCCAAAATATATAATCAAACTTGTTTCGCAAAAGGTTGGCAATATCTATACAATGGTATTCACTTAGAATATTTTATTTGGGTACGTTGCTACGCAGTATAGAAAGTGTCATAATTCCGTGAGGTCTTCATGCATTTTTAGCCAGATTGTGAAAATTGAAAATTGAAAATTGCGCATGCGGTTTAATGTAGTCAGGGAATTTCACTAAAGTAGTCAAACTCGCATGGAAAATAAATGGAAAAAAATTGCATAGCTTTTTTATTAAACTAAAATAATTTATGTATAGTTTTCCATGCAAAACGGTCATCCGGCTATAAGCAAAATATTTGTGTGCGACCTGTAACTTTAGTATTGGGTTTTAAAATGTCTAGACATTTTTGTTTAATATTGTCCGACTTTAAGTCAATTTTTATGTAGATGTAATTAGCAAGGGCCCTCAAACTATTACCCTTATCAATTAACCTTAATTACTCTGGGTCATTTTTAATTGGTTCCTTTTCTGGATGAGCCTCCTTAAATAGTCGGAAGCAAGTTGTTTTCTGCACTTCAATTGAAGTTCTTTAGGAAGTTCTGTAACAAAGGCTTTCTCAAAGGTAAGAATGTGTACTTTTTGTTACAACATAAATTTTTCATGATACTCCTAGCTTTTTCAAAGATTAACTCTCCTTGCAAAGTAAACTTTTTTTTAAATTCGTTACATGACTTACTTACTCTAAAAGACCTTACATTCAGAAATTAAGTAACTTTTTCTAATCGAGAAGTCAACCATGATAGAATTAAAAAGTTTGGGCCACAAGAAAGAGTGAAAGAATTATAAATTACTTTAAGAAGTTTTCCGTTAAAAATACGGTCAGAAAACAGGATTTTATTTTATTTTAGCACGTTTGTTATTTGCGCCCTCTGGTTGTCGCGGTCTTAGATTCGCTTGCCGGTATTTAGAAAGAGTATTAAGTTAAATAGTAAAAAGGACGAAGATTTTGAATTGATCTAGTGCTTTGTTTGTTTTTGAAGCTAAGGACTATTTTATGACGCTGAAGTTGCCTTACTAACTGTCAAATCATATAAAAAAATAACGATGAAAACATGCCCTCCTGTAAGGAAGCCATAACCGCTATAATTTTACCATCGATTTTTTCTTTCAGCGTTTTTCCCTTCAGCACAGACGTCTGAAAAATGCGTCCATTAATCGCCTCCGTTGTGTTGCTTATATTTGTGGCTGCAACTCAGGCTATTGGTGAGAAGTGATATAACAAACACGAGACGAAGGGTCTCCATCACGCAAATAATGAGACGGACGAGGAAAATACAACGTGTAGTAGAGTAGAAAGAAATTTGAAGGTTTTTGTTGCGCTTTATTCGAAGATACCGCCGTCCTCAAACGAGTTTTACATCACATATCTAAACATAGCATGATTCATTACTTCCTTTGCCCCTTTTCCCCACTTAAAATTGTTCACGAGATTTTGTAAAGACCGCAAAGGAATCACCACTCAAACAGAACATGTTCCTTTATGCTTTTAAGATAGATGACCTGACTCAGTAAAACAGGATAATCACTTGAATACAATTTAATTCTTTCTCAGGGCCTCTTTGTGGTGGTGAGAATACCTGTTATTACATAAATGACCCCTGTCCATTTGGAACTGAAGAATGCTCTGAACAGTTTAGATGCTCATCGAGAACTAACAAATGCTGCTGCAAAAGTTAGTGAGTTAGCATCTGATATTCGCCATTTTGAGATTACGCGTTAGACCGGGTGGAGATTGTTGTCAAAGTGCATTGTGGGACTGTTTGGGGGACAAATTTATCACCATGTTGAAAATGCGTCCCCCAAAAACAGTCCCACAATGCACTTGACAACCATCTCGACCCCACTGTTCTCCGGCGCAACCTCAAAGTGGCTAATAGTAAGCAATAATTTTGTAATTCTCTAACAATCTTTGTTGCTTCTTGAAAAAGGATGTTTCCATTTTAAAAATTCGCAGTTTATCCAGTATAAGTATTTTAAAATTTGAGGCGAGATAAAAAGCGATTAGTCCTTGCTCGAATGAGAATAACGGTATACAGTAATGGTTACCATACACATAGCAGAATAAAGGTACCTTGTAGAGTTTCAACGTATTGGCCAAACATAGTCTAACAATATTTGAAGGTGATAAATCGGTTCCCGGCAATCGAACGGGTGCCAACGAAATAGCTCTATGTTCGTAAGTGTGAATAACTGTCAGGCTTTAGATCCTATAATGCCGCGAACTAAGGCTGAAATAAGTTTTAAGAGAGGCGGACATTAAGAAAAATGAAATAATTCCAGAGCAAATACGAATTGGTATCAGAGGAACCGTACTGTAAGTAACATGACACCTGATTTTTCCAATAAAATTTGAGGCAATGTAAGGGAAGTTAATAATCGTCACACTGAACAGTTTGGATCCCCAAAAGTAACGACACTTTGGAAAAAGCGATCCCTGGGAGTTGCCATTCAGTGGCGGATCCAAGGGAGGGGCCTGGGTCCCCCCTTATTTTTAGACCAAACTGAGACCCGAAGGGGCCGAAAAAAATTTTTTGGAGACCGCCCCCCCCCCGCTTATCTCAGGGTCTGCATCCGGCACTGCCATTTTTCACAAAAATAACGACGATGGTTGTTTTCAATCCTTTACGTAGTAGCAAGACTAACCTTTTGTATCTCGGCGCAGGTTGTCCAGAGGGATGGGATGAATTCGGATCTCTTTGCTACTTTCACGTCAACAAAGGCAAGATGACGATGGGCCAGGGACAAGACGAATGCCAGCTATTAGGAGCCACGCTGCCAGTTATCAAATCAGCCGAAGAAAACGACTTTCTTCTTAATCTGATGGAAGAAAATGGTGAGCCATGGCTTGGAATGGAAGCATCAGATGGTGATAACGATTTCAAGTGGGTAGATGAAACGTCAGTGGCGAGCAACTTCTCCGCATGGGCTCCGAGCGAGCCTAACTATTCAGGAGTAGAAGAGAACTGTGCGTACATGTACGTCAGCGGAAATTACAAAGGAATAACAAAGGAATAACAAAGGAATAACAATCCTTGTGAACAACTCCATCATGTTGCATGCCAAAAGCAGAAGTAACGTGCTCAGCCCATTTCTGCCGAAGGATTATAACTGTATGCTGGACGCACATGTAGAATTGTAGTGGGCGATGAATGCTGAGTCAGCTGAAAAATAGAGAATAAAAGGTGTTGAGATATGTTACGTGTTTTTTGAAAATCTTCTCTTTTTTCATAATAAATTTTTAAAATTAGTACCACGATGGTAGTATGGATTTACCTGTAGGTCCGACGATTTTAAAATCGCCTGGCTTCTTCTCGTGGCCAAATTCAATTTCCTCCTCGTTCTGTCAACATGAAACAAAGAGAAAAGGTATGAGAATTAGTAAAATGATCACCAAAGGGAAAGTGCTTTAATCTGTTATCAAATTCTCTCCTCTAATTCTCCAAGCAGAATTGAGAGTATAGAGATCAGTCTGTAGAATTTGCATGTGGGTTTAACTTGATACACCACTCCTGCGTATCAAACTTTGGTTGCAATTTTGGTTCAACAATGACAGAGATGTTTTGGGCTATTTCATTAAGCTTCAAACACGGTCAAAATTTGCATTTTTGGCGTTTTTTGCCCGCGCAACGAAGCGAAAAAACTGCGCCAACCGTTCTCTCACGTCACATACAATTTTAGACACTATCGTTTTTGTATCTGCAACTTCACACGAGTTTCAACATTGTATTGGGGCAGATGGAGAAGAATTACATAGGTGGAGTGAAATATGGTTTACGGGAGTGGCCCGATGATAATGGTTATAATGTAGATGTTAGTGAGGGGGTTGTTCGATTATGAATGAATTGCATAAACCCTAATCCTATAACAAGACAAAATAAAAATCAACTTATTCAAATAAATGTTTTAAACCCATAGAGTAAAATATTGGGAACCGATGTTCCCCGGTGAGAACAGTTCAAATGTCGATTCAATCGATTTGTGCATTATCCAGCTCTTTGTAAGTAATGATTAATAAAATATATCAGCCACCAAAAACAGCGGAATTGTTGGGTAGCAAAAACGTTAATGACCTCATATCATGCATTCTTCGTAAAGTTTCAGGTTTTTCAAAGAGAGTATATCCGATCTATTCAGTAAATCGGACTCAAATTTTCATAAATAACTGTAATTGCCATGTTCCTTCAAAATATGTTACTCGAGTAGCTTGATCAGAGAATGATAAGAACATATTAATGAGGCTAAAAATGTAAGCAAATATTCGCTCATGTTAGGAGTTGACATCAAATTTTATGTAAATCAATGAACGATGCGAAAGGGGTGCCATGTGCATAAGTACCGGCTACGGGCACCGTTGAAGATATAAATGAAGAATTTTTTAAAGAAATACCAGAATTAACGGCACATAGAACACTAAAAGCCACAATTAAACAAGCAGTTGATAAATTACAGTAGAACCAGTCAATGCTATGGTTACTTAGGAACCGCGTTAAGTGTACTTAAGTGTACATTGTATCATGACAGCATTTTTAAAGGGTGAATTCTTTTAAGCGCATCACATAACCAAGATTGGACTGTTTAGTGGCCTTTCAGCCTGTTATATAATGTTCATGGTCACTATGCGAGAAAAATAACCTAAAAAGACAGCAGCAACAACAACAACAAAAAACAAACTTATTTCATCAAATATATCGTCTTGATTGCTTCCTGGATGCTTCGTGCAAAAAAGGGAAATTGCGAATGATTTTAACGTAGTCGCCGATGAGCCTTGTATCGAAAATTACTTGAAATAACTCTATACTATGGTATTTACCCACAACATCTTATTTCGGTACGCTTCTACGCTGTTTATAAAATTCCGCGAGGTCTGAATTCATCAGTTTTTAGTTTCTTGAGTGCGGACACCAAATGACAAAGTACAACAGATTGACAAGACACTGTGAACAATACCCAGAGCACGGCACAATAGCTAACCAACAATAGTTCACTCAACATCATGAAACAGCCATTCTTTAAAATTAAAAATTGCGCATGCGATGAAACGTAGCCAAGGAAATTCCTCCGCCGTGGCCAAACCTGTATGGAAAATAATTGGAAAAATTGCATAGCTATAGTATGAAACAAAATATTTATTTAAGGACAATTTGTCCTTTAAAACGTCCATCGGGATGTTAACGAAATACTTTGCGTGCAGTCTGTAACTTTACTATTACTTTTTAAAATGTCTAGACATTTAGTTCAGTATTGTTCATTTCTAGTCGATTTGTATCATGTAAATGTAATTGACAAAGACCCTTTCAATCACCTTTATTAAATAACTCAATTGCTTTAGGAGCAGTTTCATTGGTTCTTTTTTGGATACTTGAAATGTCTATAAAAAGTTGGAAACAGTTCGTTCTCTTCACTTCAGTCCAGTTTGGAGGAATTCACGAATCAGCGACTTTGTCGAAGGTAAGTATGATAGCCCTAGCTTTTTCAAAGAGTAACTCTTTGTGTCCTGTAAACGTTTTTCTTTAACCGTAGACCAATGGCCTTAAATTGAGTTCTTAAGTAACCTCACCCTAATCGAGAGGTGAACCAGGCCTAAAATATTGCTAACACATTGAAAAATGGCAAAGAAACACACACAACACACAGGCAAACTTATGAATAGCTTAAAAATAGTAGCATTACTGCTAAAAGCAGTTTTCGAGAAACAGGTTTTTTCCCTTTTTTAATTGGCATGTTTGCACAGTATTTGTCTCCCTTGTTGAAATGGCCCTACCCTCCCTAACTTCTGTATAGAAACCTCGTAGAGTATACTTCAAAGAAGAATATTTTAATTTCTCAAGCCAAAGAGAGAGATTTATTTATGTGATTCAAGTATTTGGTAAGGTTGTCTTACTGACTGTTCAATCATATTAAAACTGAATATTAACAATGCCTACTAAATGGGGAACGACTATGCCTTCGCTGCTGACAAAGTGTTTCTGTAACTTCTATATTAATTTTTTCTTCTAGAGTTTGCCTCTTCGTTACATACTGAAAGATGCGTTCATTAATCGCCCCCGTCCTGTTGCTTATTTTTGTGGCTGTATCTCTGGCAAGCGGTGAGAAAACGTCAAGTAATTTATCAAACACAAGGAAAATAATGTTTAATCACATATCAAACACCGACAGGAAAAGATGGAAATAACTGGTTTTTCCAACTTGATCAATTTGCGATGAAAATTTATTGAATGTTTAATTTAAATTTCAAACAAAATGATATATATTATTAAAACTTGAATACAGGTGAGACTGTCGCATCCTCAGACTGGTAGTTTTTCATCAGATATTCCATCATGGAATGGTTCATTAGTTCCTTCGCCCACCTCCCCACCACGCCCCCTTTAAACAAATTCATGAGTTTTTTTTAAGGCTAAATGCAGTTATAACAAAGTCTTTTATGAGAAACAAATAGATAAAGCTACTAATCGGTTTGTGCTAATTTGTTACTCGTCCCGTTGACAAAGAAATGCATCATGACAATATACATGTTGTGGTTCAATTTTATCCTTGGTTTAAATTTTATTTTCTTTTGTTTCAAACTCATTATCATATATTACTATACCTGAAGAGCCATCCCAAAAACAAAAGAAAATAAAATTTAAACCAAGGATAAAATTGAACCACAACATATACACCAAATAAACGAGCTAAAGAGAAATTTAATTTGACATTAATGGCTCGAAAATTATTTAATTTATTTTTTCAGGCCAAACTTGTAGTGGTGGCAATACGTGTTATTATACAAATGACCCGTGCCCATCTGGAACTGAGGATTGCTCTGATCAGTACAGTTGTTCATTAGACACCAATAAATGCTGCTGTAAAAAGGCTCCTGGTAGGTTAGGACCTGATTTAGGGCCTGTTTAAATAGAGGTGGGGGACCCCAGGTAGGTGGGGGACCCCAGGTAGGTGAGGTAACCCGTCTGTCCATATAGATAGGTGGTGTGACCCGCCACATGTTACCTCACCTATCTGGGGTACCCCACCTTGGTGTGACTCCAAAAATGATTTGGAATTCTCTTTCAATATTTTCTTGCCAAAAGAATCAAAATGATTCTAATTCAAAAATACGCAATTGGAGTTAAGATATATACCGGCTTGCCATTCCTGCTTAGAGGGACCTATTTGCCGTTTACAGTATACAGTTATGGTTAGAATACACTGAGAACGCTATTGAATAGCTTGTGTTGATTTTTTTTCTCAAAACTCCTATCCGCGGGAGAGGGTTTAAGTCATATTAGCTTTAAGAAACTGAAAACAAGATAAATTTATGTATTAACTCCAGAAAGCATTAAGCCTGAAAAAATAACAGACATTTATCGACGCCACAACTAATAAACAATTAGGCATATCCCAGTTATTCGGAACAATTCTCCGTCATTTCCAATCAATTGATCATTCAGGTCTAACAAAAACTGATCGTTAAGGGCTGCTTTTCTGAGTATCAGAGGCATTTTTTTTTCTAAAATGTACGTCAGTAGTAACAGTTGCTAAGAAAATTACCTTTTGTTATTCTGCGCAGGTTGTCCAGATGGCTGGGTAGAATCTGAATCTCTTTGCTACTTTGACGTCAACAAAGGCGGGATGGGAATGAGTCAAGGCCAAGAAGAATGCCAACAATTGGGAGCCAATCTCCCAGTCATCAAATCAGCGACAGAAAACCAGTTCCTTCTAAGTTTTGTGGAAGGAGAACCATGGCTCGGAATGGAAGCATCCAATGGTGACAACGATTTCAAGTGGGTAGATGGAACGTCAGTGAAGGAGACCTTCTCTGAATGGGCTCCGGGTGAGCCTAACTATCCTGGAGTAGACGAGAACTGTGCGTACATGTACGTAAGCGGAGGTAAAGAAGGAGAGTGGAATAATAATCCGTGTGATCAGCTCCATCATGTTGTTTGCCAAAAGCAGAAGTAACGCGCTTATCTCACTCTTCTGTGAAGAAATTCAATCTACGTGCTGGACTCACATGTAGAACTGTAGTTGGCGATGTATGATGAAATAAAGGTGTTGGGATATATTACGTGTCGTAGAAAATCTTTTGCTTTGTTTTTGCATAATTCATACCTGTCACGAAACCTTTTTCACCACGACGGAGCAATAGATTTGCTCGTGCGTTCAAGGACTAAAAGCCCCACTTCCCCGGCTACCCTGCGTACCTTCCAACACTCTGTTATTTCAGTATGCCTTTTTAAACGTTCAATTTGGGGGATGGCGGATGGGGGGGGGGGGGGGGTGGGGAGGGTTACACCCGACACAACATTCCCAAAACCTATCCTTTAAAATGAGTACCATTGTAGCTATAATTGGTGCGATGTACATTAGCATTTCAATTACTCATTTGGTATTTACATACCCTTTTAAGTTTGATTACCTCTAAGTTTCCCAAGCGCAGTGCGTTTTGCCGTAGTGTTGATTGAGAACTCCTCTAATTATGGTGATTTTGACTGTATCCAACGGTAGTGTTATATTCAAATTTTTAAGCCCTTCTAAAGGGACCTTCGTTGTAAATGGGGCCTTTTGGAAACTAAGGGTTATATCATGTTTCTACATAAACCTAAGGCAATTTGCAGAAAATGATCAAACAGACATTCCTATTTAAAAAATAAAGATTTGTTTGAGAGATCATGATGTTCAAACTCTTAAAATTTTATTCCTTTCTCTTGGCATTGCTTGATTCAACATTGCTAATTTGGTACTAGCAATAAATATTTACGCGAGTCATGTTTACAGTCAATTGTCACTAGGCTGAGAAATCGATGATTTTGCTTCTTTTTCTGACAAACAACACCGTGCACTGCATCCATGCAGGGATTTTTATTTCCCTTTCCTTTCTTGTTCTGCTCCATGTACATGTACTGTAGGCACAATTCTCCACTCCAGGGTTGTTTGGTTCTCCTGTATTCCATGCAGAAAATGTGGCTGATACCGATGTGCAATCGATCCATTTAAGATCATTGTTGCCAGTGACTTCCATTGCAAGCCATGGTTCTTCAATTTTCCCCATCAGGTTTGCAAGATCTCGGCTTTCTTCTTCTGATTTGAGAACGGGGAGGTCGACATCTAACTTCTGACATTCTTTACAAGCCTTCCTTTCTGTCATGTATCTGTTGTTCATATGACGCAATGTCAGAAGGCTCCGTGTTCAGTCCAGCCTTGTTCACGAGCTAGGGGAGAAAATGATATTAAAGAGGGGTCAGTCTTATTCGTTTTGTGACTAGTTTATCACTAGTTTTAACTTTTCTTTAGAAGGCTATGATGCAGTTATTTGATTCAACTCAATGTTTTAGGCAATTCCCTCTGACGGATGGATAAATTGGATTTGTGAACAAGAAAAAACGTCAGAGTGTTTCAATATGTGATAACTGTGGTACTACTTGGTATTCCCTGCAGGCCACAAATACTATATGTTTTAGCTCAAATTAAAATTATGATAGATGCTTATGTTGATGGTTAGATATCCCCTGGAGTTTTTTAAATAAAATAGTTTAGTCAGAATTAAGCGCGTTAAAGATGGTAAGTGACGAGTTCTACGAGATGATATGGATATTATGGGATGTGGATTTACTGGGAACTGTAAAGTCATTTGAACTGGCCACCATATTAGATTGGTATGATGTTAATCAGGGCAAAATTGTTTTCCAGTGTTACCTAAAAGCTACTTGACCTCACAAAACTTACGACGTCGTATCTCCAAAAAATAGCAACTGAATCTGAGCTAATCATGTTCGCCAAACTTTGTTGAAGGAACTTAGTAAGCAGCTACTGAAGATAACAGTTTTTGACTAAAGACACATTGAAAAAAAAAGGGGAAAAAATCTTGGCTAAGCCCGTTCGGTTATGTCCTTCCAGAGCTCAAAGCAATTCCGCATTTTTACTGATTGTCATAGCCTATAGAGACGTTTATTGATAACTAAACCTACCTCTAGCTTGCGCCATAGCAACCATTGTGATTAAAACGGTGAACAACAGAGACATTGACGAATCTCTTCTCAAGGAAATTGCAAATACTTCAGTTCAATGGAGAACTAAACAAAAAAAAATTTAGGAATGCAATTAAAGTATCACTGTTTAAAGATTGGGGGAAATGAAGACATTTTTAGTATTTCTTGGGTAGTTCTTGGTGTGAATTTTTCAAGTAGGCGCAAACACAAGAAGCATTAGGCTGATTTAGCAACAGGACGGGAACGCCAGTTGACGACGGGAAAGCGCGCGGAAAGGACTAAACACGACTTCCGGGACCCAATTTGCCGCTCTGTCATTGGTCAAGCCAGTTGTTTAATTTGCGCGCGCCGTTATCAACTGACGTTCCCCTTCTATTCTTTAAATGAATCTATCATTACTTCAAACATCCTAAACTATCATGATAGGATATCATTTCGGAATATAAGTAACATAAAACGCAACCAACCATTCCCCATATGTCTTCGTGTCTGTACCAAAAATTTTGACGCAGGCTAGGATAAGATTTTTGCGTAGCACCATATGAGTTTGTGGTAAACATCGTTCTTCGACTAATGGATTACTTAATCATATGAAGAACTAACGTTTAAGTAATACGATATAAACTTGAGTAACTGAAGCTCTAGTTGTCGAGGAGAAATAAGTTCTAACCAAACATTACTTACTCTTCGGAAATAGGCTGTTCCAGAGCTCGCCAAATGAAGGAGCGTTGAAAAGAAGTGCAGAGACGGTTACTCGTTACTCGGTTATCGTTTATAGACAGCCATTAAAAGTGAACTTATCAAAGGAGAATGAGACTTAATCGGGTTCATCCATGCTGGTAAAAATGTGATGGACTGATTTGCCATTCCCATGACTAATTTTAGCTGTATTTCTTGTTTGAAGGAGAAAAGCTACCGATTGTAATCAACTTGTATTGTTTGAAAGCTTGAGGATTACGTAACCATTTGAACTGTCTTTTTAATGGCAATCTTGATAGAAAATTGAGCGACCTGATTTTTATGGCCTATGCATAGTTAATTAAGTGCAAAGGTGATCAAGCTTATCTGACTTCTTTGTTAAATGTGCTTGTTAGCTTTTTGGACCTGATCGTGCACGACGTTCAATAGCATTCCCCTGTGATTTTGAATTTACTGACCAATTGGAAACGCTTCATTAATTTATTCTGACATTATTTAATCTGTGAAAGGTTTGAACCCAGGAGCCATTTCAAAAGTAGGTTGAGTTTGATCGTCCGGGTGGACGTAGTCCTGAATAGGACTGTTGTTGTTGACAGTGACTGACGTTTCGACAACCTGTGCGGTAGTCATCTTCAGAGTCAAAGTGAGTTGTATCACGTTAGTTGATGGTATTATACCCTATTATTATTGATCTGATTGGTCAATTACGTCGCGATGTTAGTGGTCGTCTTTCAGTTAAGCCGTGATTTTATTGGCTATGAAGACTCGTAATCAGTAACTGGTGCGTTTCGATCCGTCTATTGTCACAGTTAAACAGTCGTCTATTGTTGGTCAATTGTCAGTTCTCCAGTCGTTCTCTCGTAGGTAGTTAGCCATTTTATAACTGACAGTCGGTATTTCTTAATGTTGGTTTATTGATGACTTTCAAGAAAATCATATATTCATCCTTAGAATAACCCTTAAGCTCGCTTGAAACCCCATGGAAATTAAACTGAATCGCTTTCCAGTTTCTTTGTCTTATCCCTTACGGATTAAAATTCATTAGCTGGTGTTACTCAGTCTCTTTCGTTTCACTGGCAGATGTTTCTGAAAAGAAAAATAAACAAACAAACAAAACAGAATGTGGATTAACGTTTGGTCTTTCCCCAACTGTACATGCGCATGCGTTTATAGAATATCAAACTTATATTTGCGCGTAGCAGCCGTGTTTAATGGCGGCTTAAGTAACTCTTAAGTAAATCTGAAGTTTATTATGTAGCAAATCTTAAGGTATCTCCTCTCTTATGAGAATGGGTCCTTTGTTACTGATCAATCAAGTTGACTTGTTAGAACTGAAATACCACGCTGCTCTGGAGGATCCCTAATACGTTTCTCGGGATTTCCCTTATTTTAAGTTCAGGGTTCGGGATTTGAAAGCAAAATCAGGGCGAGTTTCGGGATTGAAAACATGCGCGGGAGGTGAGATGCCAAAAAAACTTTAGTGATTATGGGAGTGCACGAAATTTTGAGTCAAGATAACAGGATTTAAGAACTTTATTGGGGACCTCGCTTCGGAGAGTCTTGTCGCCCAGGTCGTTTCTTAGTCCTTAACAGTTTTTCTTCCTCATGACTAACCAGCTGTAAGGGTCTCATTACTAACAGCTTACCGGTGATACAACACTTTAAAGTTTTCAGGAAGCACTCCTTCCTAAGATTCTTCTTTGTACCCGCTGGGCAGGCAGCCGCTTCATTATAGCAAGCCTCATTTGTTCCCAGACACGTTGCTCCTGAGATGAAATTATTCTGTGATAAGTTCACCTCAACAGTATTCGCCTGGGTAATACCCAGCTAAAACATGTGAAAATAAGAAATTTAAATCCCACAAAGAGGACCAAACTGGGCGAAGTTTAAGCGTTATTTGACCACTTATTAAAAGATACCTTGCTAAGACGGGTAGGCAAAAAGAGCTATCATAATTTTAATTCCAATAAAGAAGTTGCGATTGATCCTCTTTCTAAAATTACGCTCTCATTTGGAACCAAGATGGCCGCCAGTTGCTTCAAGCCTCTTTCTGAACGATCTTACGGAGAAATGGAAGACTGCAAACAATCCACTTTAATAGGAATTTAAGGTGGTTTTCTTGGCCGCCAATTAAAATACTTCATATGGAAAAAAAAATCTTTGTAGGTGCGCCCTGCTGCTGGCGTCATAACGTATTTAGCCTACTCCGCAGCCGTTTTGTCTCGTCAAAAACGATTTTGTAGGAGACTATAACTTTTTGGGAAAAAGTAATCTTGAATTTTTCTTCTTATTTTTGGCATCTCGAAGAGGGCTGCTCAGTTTGACTTTTAACAAGTCAAAGGAATTAATCAGTTGAATAATAAGCTTGAGTTGGGTACTGGTGGCTTTTTTCGAACTTTTGGCTGAACAACTTTTTTTCATACTTAATTACTTACTGGGGAACTCGATCCACGTATAAGCCGGTAAATAATTGTTATAATAAAACGTTAAATACTTGTCGTCCCACGCAGGCTTCACACCAATCTGGAACAAAGCAGACTATAAGTGAATACGTGTAACTAACCAACTTTAGAAGCTTAATTTTTTAACTGTGCTTCATTGCAGGTGAGCGTCAGCGAGAAAACACAGTATCATTTTATATATAGAGAAAAAATATCCAGAATCATTTTTCGCATGCACGATCGTAAGCACGCGCAGTTGTTTTGTTTTTATCCGAGATACACGCTTTCTCGTCCCCAGAGCTACTCGGCTTAATTTGTAACGGAGGGCACGTTTCAAGAACTCGCACCCCCCGGAACCTGCATTAAACATGTCAATCAGTATCAGTTGGTCATTTCCCAAGGGTGACCATGGTTTGAATGTAATCACTTACGGAATCAAAGCCCCATGCAGCAGACACGCCATTGGATACCGTGTCATCACGCATAACTTCAAATCCAAGCACTGTTCCAACATCTTTGGCATAGACTTTAAAGTCGTCTACACTACAGGGAAATTTGAAAAGAATTGAAATTTACAAATTTATCAATTTAAACCAAGATATCGTAAGGTTATTATTAGCCTGGCTTCCGTGTCTGAAATGTCGGCCATCCACAGTCCCCTCCACCCCTGTCTCTATTCCCGCGCCCCCACGGGGTAGGGGGTGAAGACGGCAGACATTTCCGACTAAGTTTCCATCAAATCTTCGTATTCGTTTCCATCACCTATAGCTAGATGTTCTCTGGCACGGACAATTGAAAAGTTGCAGATGATCATATGAAAACTAGCCTGGACAGCGTTTAAAGACGAAGTCACAGCGACCATATTGGTTTTTCGAAACAATGAAATAGAGGCCATGTTAGTGTACAGGGCCAATCCCGTGGAAGTTGAACTCTTTTGCTACGTAAGAGCGTCTTCTGTCCCAATAAATCTGCATTGATTCTGGCCTCTTGAGAAAAATTGCTCAGTAGACTTCAGTTCAATTAATGAAGGAATCAGTCAAAGAAGAAATTGTGGTTAGATTAAACTGTGGTGCTTCTTCGGTGGGATCGGGAAAAACAAAACTTTTAACCCTTTAAGTCTCAACAGTGACCAACATCAATTTTCTCCTGACAATATCTATATGCTACTAAGAGAAATGATTATGAGAGGCAATAAAATGATCACTAAAGAGAAAATGCTTGATCTGTTGACAAACTCTCTTAACTAATTCTCTAAGGAAAGGTATGAAGATCAGTATGGAGAATTTATACGTTGATTTTGGTGCTTAAAGGGTTAAAGAAAATTCAGGTTGTGTCTGCCCACACGTGCGTTTCTGAAAATTAAGTCAATGATTCATATTAGATAAGAAAATATGCGATCTTTTCTCACTATTTCTCTTTCACCCTATTCATAAAGGAGATTGTAATAAATGCTGTGGGTATTGGTTTTCAAACTCTAAGGGATATAGCGTTTGTTTTTTTGCTTTTAGGCAACCCTGTTCTGTATAGGACAGTTGATGATCGATCAGCCTAGAGGAAAAATTGTCTTCTGTACTTTCCCTACACTATAGCTTTTCGTGCCAACACGATAAGCCACCCGGTACAGAATGAACACCTATCCGATATGTGACTCTCCACTTTAGTGATCTTTGGTTTTGAAATCATACCACTTTGAAAACGAGAAGGGGAAGGGAGTCGAAATGTGTTTCGCAATTCCATCTGTGATTGTTCTGCTGGGCACTCGCCGGTCAGCTAGCCCTGTGCCCTGTAACAGCCCTTCAAGTCTTTTTGAAAATTTACTCATTCGAGTTTCCTCCTCGTTTCGAAAGTGGTGAATTATATCATACCTTTATTACCCGAATATATGATCATTGTGAGTTAAAGTAACAATAACGTGCGAGACTTACCCTCCTTGTTGAAAGTCATCTTTTTCAGGGTTATCCAAGAGTATTTTCCTAGTGACGCCCTTCACGCCACGTATTTTGATCCAAATATTGGCGTTACTGTCAGCTCCAACAATATCTGAAGTACCGGTTTTAATATCGTACTCTGAAGTTAGAAGAATAATATAGTACCATATTAACTGATGCCATCTTAAACTGTTACGAATACAAAATAAAGAAGAGTTGCTTTGTTAGTAGCCTTACCACTTGCCCAAGTAATTCATTCAAAGCTCATATATAATTTTTTGGAAGGGGGGGGGGGGAGGGGGGTGCTTGCGCTCCAAAGGGTACGCCCTATAATGGCTTATACGGGGAGTCTCTGCCCGAGAGGGGTACCTTTGTCAGGTCTCAGACATACGAAAGGGAAGGGAAATCTGTCATTTCATTCCGGCTTTACTATGACCTAAAAGGGCTACAGAAGGATTGTACGGATGTCAAAAAGTCGACAAAATTTTCTGGTTTTGTGATTTTTTCATATTTAAAATGCAGCACATTTATAGCTGTTAAAAGGGATACAAAGTTATAAACTATGTCAGTAAAATGAGTGCCATTGTCAATGGAAGGTATACGAAAGGGGTCTCCTTTCTGTCAAATATGGTATATAAAAGGGTAAGGGGTTGGACCTCGGGGCGGAGCCTCCCTGGCGGGCGGGGGTGGAGCGAGCAGGCACGGTTTTTCAGGGGCGTAGCCAGGATTTTTCCAGAGGTACCCACAAATTTTCAAAACCCCTCCCCCAAACTCCTTAAAGCCCCAAATATTTTTCTGGTTCCTTGATTAAAAGTGGGGTTTCGTTTTAAGCCTAAGCGTTTTTTACTGTATATGAAGTGATGGAAGGACGTAAGTTGTAAAATTATTGCGCCTTTTTTGGATCATCGACTGAAAAACCTAAATCATTCATTATTGATTAAGCTTACAAGCTAGTATCTCAGACTTCTATTTACTTTTAATTACTTCTGCTTACCACGTTGTATATGAACGCCTGTATTTGACGTTTGCTTAATTTTGCCGTGTTAAGTCCTCTGCTAAGACAGGCCGAAGTGAAAACAACGATTTCACGCTTTATACCACGCAAGCTTGCTATCTGCGCGTTGTTTACGATTGAGAATGAAGAAATTGAGTGAAACTGGGTTTTTTTCATAATCATCTTTTACATATTTTCTTTTCTATATTATTATCGTTTTTTATTTTTTACCTTCGACTTTTTCAGGAATGCGCGTGCTTACCGTGCGTACGGGTAGCCACGCCCCTTGTCCTCATTTCTGTGTGTAAAGTTGGTATATCTCTTTGGGTGTTTAGGATGGAAAGTCAAAATATTACGTCGATAGCTATCAGGTAAGATTGTGCTTGTAGAAATAAAGAAGCAGAAGTGGACAATTTTTATCGTATTCAATTTATTATTAACTGTCTGTATGAGAATGGTATCTTAGATGGGTAAGAAAAGCTTGGTTCACGCCCACACTTATAGGGGCACCTACTCCCCTCTAACGTGGAAGTGTCCCTCAAGAAATTTCAATTATGTACCTACCAGTTAATTTTGAATGAGTCAAAGAAATTATAAGTACCAACAGGGCGAACAGAGAGTACTTCATGGTTTAAAGACAAACTGAAAAAAATAAGACAAACAAATTTATTCTTCCGTCGTTAAGAGTTTGAAAGTTTAAGGAACAAGTTATCATTAACTTCTTGCATGTTCAACAGCTTTTTACTAATTGTGAACATCTTCTGCTGATTGGCGCTGTTTTCACTGATAAAATGAAACTCCTGTCGGGATTTTTTCATCAGAAAACTTAGTCGATTCCTACTGACTTTGAATAAATTGAACTCGGCAGGAACTACGCCTCCAAGTATGTTCGGCAGACCGCTTATGGCACTTTGTAGCTTTAATGCTGTCGCTAAACCATAGAACACGGACCAATTGTTATTGACTTGATATTTAAGATGATGATGATGATGATGAAACTTTATTAAGGTGTCTAAAGGAGCCTCCTAGCTTAGGTTAAAAACCTATGTTAATTAGGGGACACAAAATAAATAAATATAAATTAAGGTAAAAAAATATTTACATATAAGCGCAGGTATAAAAAAAAAAATTAATGACATTAACAATATTTACAGTATGACAAATATGTCTATGAATTGCAGAGATGACAACACTTGCACCGTTATCCATTAGTGTAACTACATCTATCTAGAGGAGCATACTTATCAAGAATCGTAGACAAGGTAAAGTTGAAGGGTAGATAACAGATATGAGAGCATTAATTTGGAAACAAAATTATAATAAAATTGTCAGTAATGACATAGAAATATAATTTAACTAGAATCCAGGCATAACTGACACACATTCCACAAGTTATATTATTGTAGTTGTTTTTGTTTTTATAATGTCTTTTTCTCCTAGCAGAAATTATTCATTTCAGTTTGACTTTGTTTAAATTTGAGTTAGGGTTCTAGTTATGGCAGTAACTGCAAAAACTTCGCCGCATTGTTTTTCGATTTTAAAATGTGAAAGATTCGAGCTAACTAAAAATGTGAAACGTATTATTTGTAGTAAGATATAAAATTCTTCCTGGCTAAGACAATTCTTTAAACAGACGGCAGGGCGTTTTATGTTTACACGGAATTATAAGTCGAATTAAGTTGAGAACTTGTCAGTCTGATCTAAGTACATGTATCGTCTTACAGTGCATGTTTGCAGTTAATACATCATTTTCTTTCTTGTTTTTGTTCATGTTCTTTTTTTAAAAGAACGCTCCCGTGATCAAACATAAAGATGTGAGGACAAGGCTCGGGTCAGGGACAATTTCATGCAAATCACTGTATTTTGTCCACCACGACCTCGTTTCCCGAGGGCGACGGTCTAATTGAATTGAAGTTCGACTATGTACTTTTTTTTTTAAAATTATGTAATGCTGTATTTCACGGCAGAGAAACGTATACAAAACAAAACAACAACAACAACAACAACAACAACAACAACAAAAACAAGAAATACAGACCTGTGTAATTACATGATGACATATAAAACAACAGATAAAACTGACCATTACATGGAATACCTGAGGTTTAGTTTACGCTTGAAATTGCTTAGCTACTTACATAGTTTTGTTTTGTCAATAAAAAGGAAAAGAGGAAAAGGTGGTTGGTTTAACTTTTCAGGACGCGTATGGGTAAGAAAGCGATTAGCTAGAGGGTAACAGGTGTAAGCCAACAAATTTAAAAAGGGAAAAGTTTCCATTTGTTTGAAAAGGCGGTCAAAGAATAACAATGTGGTGGAGTTTAGCTTACCCTTAAACCGTGAACTTACCTCTTCCTGTTAGATGCTTCAAAATTAGTAGTGGAAGTTTCGGTCCTCGCAGTGCAGATATGCTCTTCACAATCAGTTTATAACATTCAAATGCATTTTATTCATAAGGTGACAAAAAAAAATCAACTCATGATCATATTTTAAAGTTGTACGTCCAATGAAAAGGAAGTGCTTAATGTCCCATGCAAGTATGTTATCGTACATAACATTTCCTTAAAAACTTTTGTCATAATCGATAATTGTATAACGGTGGATTAAACAGAAACTGAGCAAGATTTTGCACCTAAAAAATTGTAGACTGGAATGACGTTAGTCAAGTTTTAAGGCAGAATTTTGTTGTCATCTCTTAACGGTAAGTGAGCGATGCATGAAAGAAAAAGAAGTCGTGGTAAATTATTTCTCGCAACGATAGCGTAACACTCTTCCGCAGATTCTTTAAATTAGCTTTGCACCTGTTGATTGTCTCAAACTTTATCGCTGGATTATTTTTTTTTTCCTTTTAACAAATATTTTTAGTACAATTTTATGCTGGCAGATGTATAAACCGTGATAATGTAATACATTAAGATCGCGTTGCTTTGGTGGCCATGATAGCCAGAATATGAATATGTAGCCATGCAGAATATGTCCCGGATGAGAGAGCAAAAGTACGGGTCTGGTCTTTACTTTACTGACAACCAAGCTCGGTAAATTCTCGCGTGCTGCATCGAGATTTGATGTTGTCATGCTAAACTCGAGACAATAGGAAGTCCCAGAGCAAAAGCTTAGCCAGATTTATGACATCGCTTCAATATTTACTCACTTTTTTGCCCTTAAACGCGACGTTTCAACCGCGTACTGCAGGTCTTCATCAGGCGATAGAGTCGATTTACTGAGTACGACTATTTGTTCCACTGTGGTTGTTAGTTCGTGAATGGTTGCTGGGTTTAGTACCATCAAAGTATTGTTGGCATTATCAGAGGAGGAAAATGTGCCCTCGGCGGTCCGCAGTGGCACATCCAACTTACTAAATTATACTCACTGTACGTTTCCGTGTGTTCGTTGCTTTCGAAAACCCACCGCCCTTTTGTTGTGTCTAGGGTGCAATCCCTACCGCTTCTCTCATTGAGCCTTTTTTTCTGATCCTATCGACGCTAGGTACTCCTGCTTTCAATCTATCTATAGGACCGATTAAAGGACTTGTAACTTGTATAGCCATTTTATAACTGACGTTCGGTACTTTTTAACGCTGGTTTATTGATGACCTTCAAGAAAATCATATATTCACCCTTAGAATAACCGTTAAGCTCGCTTGAAACCCCATGGAAATTAAACTGAATCGCTTTCCAGTTTCTTTGTCTTATCCCTTACGGATTAAAATTCACTAGCTTGCGTTACTCAGTCTCTTTCGTTTCACTGGCAGCTGTTTCTGAAAAAAGAAAAAAAACAAACAAAAAAAAAACAAAAAAAGCAGAATGTGGATTAAAGTTTGGTCTTTCACCAACTGTACATGCGCATGCGTGCATAGAATATCAAACTTATATTTGCGCATATAACATTACCAGAAAGAGTAGCAGCCGTGTTTAATGGCAACTCTTAAGTAAATCTGAAGCTTATTATGCAGCAAATCTTAAGGTATCTCCTCTCTTATGAGAATGGGTCCTTTGTTACTGATCAGTCACATTGACTTGTTAGAACTGAAATACCACGCTGCTCTGGAGGATCCCTAATACGTTTCTCGGGATTTGAAAGCAAAATCAGGGCGAGTTTCGGAATTGAAAATATGGGCGGGAGGTGGGATGCTAAAAAAACTTCTCGTGATTACGGGATTGCACGAAATTTTGAATCAAGATTACGGGATTGAAGAACTCTACTGGGGACCTTGCTTCGGAGAGTCTTGTCGCCCAGGTCGTTTCTTAGTCCTTAACAGTTTTTGTTCCTCATGACTAACCAGCTGTAAGGGTCTCATTACTAACAGCTTACCGGTGATACAACACTTTAAAGTTTTCAAGAAGCATTCCTTCCCAGAATTCTCCTTTGTACTCGCTGGGCAGGCAGCCGCTTCTTTATAGCAAGCCTCATTTGTTCCCAAGCATGTTGCTCCTGAGAAGAAATTATTCTGTGATAAGTTTGCCTCGACAGTATTCGCTTGGGTAACACCCGGCTAAAACATGTGAAAATAAGAAATTTAAAACCCACAAACTGGGCGAAGCTTAAGCGTTATTTGACCACTTATTAAAAGATATCTTGCCAAGACAGGTAGGCAAAAAGAACTATAATAATTTTAATTCCGATAAAGGAAATGCCATTGAGTTTTTCCATTCTCTTCGTCTTCTTTCATTGAATTCTTCACCGCTTAAGGAGCTGCGTACAAAAAAATATTTTTCTTGCCAGCTCGCAAACTGCTTCTCCCGGCCGCACCCTTAGGTAGAATTGATCCTCTTCCCAAAGTTACACTCTCATTTGGAACAAAGATGCCTGCTAGTTGCATTAAGCCTCTTTCTCAACGATCTTACGTAGTAATGGAAGACTACAAACAGTCCACCTTAATAGGAATTTAAGTTTTTCTTGGCCACCAATTAAAATACTTCATATGGAAAAAAAATTATTTTTAAGTGCGACATGCTGCTGACGTTTTTAGCCTACTTCGCAGCCGATTTGTCTTGTCAAAAACGGCTTTGTAGGAGACTATAACTTTTTTTCTCTCTGTTTTTGGCATCTCGAAGAGGTCTGCTCAGTTAGACTTTTAACAAATCATAAAAATTTATTATTGAATAATAATTTTGAGTTGGATACTGGTAGCTTTTTTCGAACTTTTGGCTGAACAATTATTCATTTTGACATTTAATTACTTACTGGGGAACTCGATCCACGTATAAGCCGGTAAAAAAAAGTTATAATAAAACGTCAAATAATATTCGTCAAAGGAAGGCTTCACACCAATCTGGAACAAAGCAGAATGTAAGTGAATACATGTAACTAACCAACTTAAGAAGCTTAATTTTTAAACTGTGCTTCATTGCAGGTGAGCATCAGCGAGAAAACACAGTATCATTTTATATAAAGAGAAAAAAAATCCAGAATCATTTTTCGCATGTACGATCGTAAGCATTCGCGGTTGTTTTTGTTGTTATCTGAGATAAAGGCATTTTCGTCCCCCGAGCCACTGGGCTTAATTTGTAACCTGCATTAAACATGTCAATCTGTATCAGTTGGCCATTCCCCAAGGCTAACCATGGTTTGACTGTAATCACTTACGGAATCAAAGCCCCACGTAGCAGACACGCCATTGGATACCGTGTCATCACGCATAACTTCAAATCCGGTCATTGCTCCAACATCGTCGGCATAGACTTTAAAGTCGTCTACACTACAGGGAAATTTGAAAAGAATTGAAATTTACAAATTTACCCATTTAAACCAAGATATCGTTATTATTAGCCTGGTTTTTACTTCGGCGGAGCGCGAAGTAAAGGATTCGCGACGCTCAGGAGTGTATCAAAGTTGACATTTTTGGGACAAGATTGGGCACGCAAAGTCTGTAGGTTTTCGGTTTTATACGCCTATTTGACAAAGTGAGAGCCGAATTAGTTCGAGATATCTCGAGATCACTGACCCACTCACCTGTGTGACCCGTCAGATCAGAGGAGACTCTAACTTGAAGGATTAGCCGATTGCGCTACTGCGACCCAAAGTAGCTCGGCATATGAAAAATAGTCATGAAATTATGCAGTAGTTTCGAGACAAAATTGGGCGCGCAAGTTCGTCACTTTTCGGCTTGTTTCGGCTATTTCACGAAATGAGACTTGACTACTTCGTGATATCTTGAGATCGCTTCTAGTTTAGTCTTTAATTTACTCGAGAAATAAATAGAGGATATTACATGGCCGCGCAGAGACACGAAATTTCTCTTCGAGTGTTGAAAAACATTTCACGAGTGAGCGCTCCTTTCGAACTGCTTTATGATGAATTTAAAGTTACAAAATGCTGTACAAAGACGTTTTGTCTTTGTTGAGTGTTACGTACCTGTGCACAACCACGACGCCGAAGTGTACGCTCCATAGCATCTTGTCATCTAAATAGCTATGAAATTATGCACTAGTTTCGGGAAAAGATTTGGCGCGCAAGTTCATGACTTTTCGGCTTGTTTCGGCCATTTCACGAAATGAGACCGGACTACTTCGTGATATCTTGAGATCACTTCTAGTTTAGTCTTTAATTTACTCGAAGAATAAATAGAGGTTATTACATGGCCGCGCAGAGACACGAAATTTCTCTTCGAGTGTTGAAAAACATTTCACGAGTGAGCGCTCCTTTCGAACTGCTTAAGGTTACAAAATGCTGCCAAAGACGTTTTGCCTTTGTCGAGTGTTACGTGCCTGTACACAACAACGACGCCGAAGTGTACACTCCAGAGCTTCTTGTCGTGTCTGAAATGTCGAACGTCCGCTGTCCCCTCCACCCCCGTCTCTATTCCCGCACCCCCCACGGGTTAGGGGGGGGGGAGACCGCAGACATTTCCGGATAAGTTTCCATCAAATCTTCTCGAAGGGGACCGGACTCGAAATGTGTTTTGCAATTCTATCTGTGATTGTTCAACCGGGCACGCGCCAGTCAGCTATCCTTGTGCCCGGTAACAGCCCTTGAAGTCTTTTGGAAAGTTTACTCATTCGAGTTTCCTTCTCGTGAACATATAATCATTGCGAGATGTAGACTAAAATAACGTGCGGGACTTACGCTCCTTGTTGAAAGTCATCTTTCCCAGGGTTATCCAAGAGTAATTTCGGGGTGATGCCCTTCAGCCCATATATTTTGATCCAAATATTGGCGTTACTGTCTGCTCCAACTTTATCTGAAGTACCGGTTTTAATATCGTACTCTGAAGTTAGAGGAATATAGTACCATATTAACTAATGCTATCGCAAACTGTTACTAATACAAAATAAAAAATTAAAAAAAACAAAAACAAAGTTGTTTTGCTAGTAGCCTTACCACGTGCACATATATGCCCATAGTAATTCATTCAAAGCTCATATACTCCCTATAATGGCCTATACGGGAAGTCTCTGCCCGAGAGGGGTACCTTTGTCAGGTCTCAGACATACGAAAGGGAAGGGAAATTTGTCATTTCATTCTTTACTATGACCTACAAGGGCTACAGAAGGATTGTACGGTTGTGAAAAAGTCGAGACAATTTTCTGGTTTTGTGATTTTTTCATATTTATTCAGTTAAAGAGATGCAAAGTTTTAAACTGGTTATGTAAGTAAAATGGAAAAAACTGTTTGAATACAGAGGTTCACGCAACGCGTAAATATAACTAACTGGTTCCTCTTGCCGAATCTCTAACTAGTAAAGAGATGCTGTTGCCAGACGTCACTTAAAGTGTAAAATAAAACAAAACTGAAGAAGGGCTGGCACTAGGGTGATAAGTATACCATTGATGGGGAGGACGTTGATTTCATTTGGTATGCTGAGAAGATGGGTCGTGTTTTTTAACGTAGGAAGGTAGCAGCTGTACCAAGGGATTAAGATGGTAACTAACAAACTGTGATATCCTTTCAGTGGGATTTCCATTTGCCCTGAGGAAGGCTAATTTTGTTGGCCGAAATATTGGCCTATAATAAATCAGCCCTTTGCCGTAGTGCCAGCCTTGCATTCAGTTTTGTTTTAAGTAAAATGGGTACCAGTTTTCAATGGAAAGTATGAAAAAGGGGTTCTGGTTTTGTCAAAAATGGTATATAAAAGGGTAAGGGGTTGGACCTCGGGGCGGGGCCTCCAAGACGAAAACTTTGTTGGGTACCTCCCCCGGGGGAGAAGCGGGCAGGCTCGGTTCTCGTTTCGGTTTGTAAAGTTGGTATATCTCTCGGGGTGTTTAGGATGGAAAGACAAAATCATTCCGTCGATAGGTATCGCATAAGATTGTGCTTGAAGAAGTAAAAGTGAACAGTTTTTATCGTATCAAATTCATCATAGCTTCTGTTTAACTGTCTGTATAAGAATGGTATCTTAGAGGGGTAAGAAAAGCTTGGTCCACGCCCACATTTATAAGGGCACCTACTCCCCTCTCACATGAAATGTCCCTCTGGAAATCTCAATTATCTACCTACCAATTAATTTTGTACAAGTCAAAGAAATTGTAAGTACCAACAGGGCGAACAGAGAGTACTTCATGGTTTAAAGACAAAACTGAAAAAAATAAGACAAATAAATTTATTCTTCCGTCGTTAATAGTTTCCTTATAACTGAAAGTTTAAGGAACAAGTTATCATTAACTTCTTCTTGCATGTTCAACAGCTTTTTACTAATTGTGAACATCTTCCGCTAATTGGTGCTGTTTTCATTGCTAAAATGATACTCCTGTTTTGATTGGCCATAACTTTGGCATAGATAATAGTGCTGAGTCAAAATTTGGCAGACATAAAGAACTCATCGTCCTTAACTTTTTAATGTTGTGTTAATAAGTCACGTGTTATGTCACATGACCATTTTGCTAGAAATCTTAAATTATTGACCAATTGGTGACCGGTTTAAGAAAAGAAATCTAGCAATAACATTTTTCTAATTCATATTAAATATTTCTAACACTTCACGTTCGAAATGACCGTCCATTGCACTTCAATAAAAAATTGTGAGTGAAAACATCATTTTAAATGGCCAAATTTAATCTTGAGTTATTTGAAACTTTAATTATAAACTTCGCGTATATTCATTTCAAACGTTAAAAGTTAAGTATGTTTATCGTCTTTCAGAAATATCAATTTTTTTATCCAAACAAAGTAAATTCGCCACCAATTCGCCACGTGACATGTCACGTGACCATATCTAAACGCTAAGACACGCTAAGAAAACCTCAATATTTACTTTTGGGGAAAAAATTCATTCTGTTCTAGGTCTCCTAGCGCGAGATACTACCAATCATTCATATGCTCCGAACACATCTTTGACCCAGGCATTGAACCCCTTGAGTGGATGAAATTGACACACATTCCACACGTTATAGTTTGTTGTCGATGTGGTTGTTTTTTAATCTCTTTTTCTCCCAGCAGAAATTATTTATTTAATTTAACTTTTTATATTAAATCGAGTCAGGATAATAATGATTTTTAAAAGTTTTTGGCAATACTGAAAAAACTTCGCAGCATTACTTTTCGATTTTTAAAATGTAAAAGACTCGAGCTAACTAAAAATGCGAAATGTATCATTTGTAGGAAGATATAACGAAGAAGACTAGATCAGCATTTGCCTTCTTAAAATAACCCACTCAGGAAGATATCTGAAGATTCAAAGATTCAAAAAATGGCCTTCTAAGTTAGACTTCGTTTAAATAACCGACCCATACTTTTCCCAAGGGCTACGGCCTAATTGAATTGAAGTTCGACTGGGTACTTACCTCTTCCTGTTAGATGCTTCAAAAATTAATATTGGAAGCTTCAGTCCTCGCAGTGCAGAAATGCTCTTCACAATGAGTTTTATAACATTCAAATGCATTTTATTCATAGGGTGACAAAAAAAGTCAACTATCATATTTTAAAGTTGTACGTCCAATGAAAACGAAGTGCTCAATGTTCTATGCAAGCATGTTATCGTACATAACATTTCCTTAAAAACCTTTGTCATAATCGATAATTGTATAGAGGTGGATTGAACAGAAATTGAGCAAGGTTTTGTACCTAAAAAAAGTGTAGACTGGAAATGACATTAGTCAAGTTTTAAGGCAGAATTTTCTCTGTCATCTCTTAACGGTACGTAAGCAGTGCATAAAAGAAAAAGAAGTCGTGGTAAATTGTTTCTTGCAACGATAGTGTAACACTCTTCCGCAGATTCTTTAAATTAGTTTTGCACCTGTTGATTGTCTCAAACTTTATCGCTGGATTCTTTGTGTTTTTTTCCTTTTACCCAATATTTTAGTACAGTTTTATGCTTGGAGATGTATACATCGTGATAAAGAAATACATTGAGATCGCGTTGCTTTGGTGACCATGATAGCCAGAATATGAATATGTAGCCATGGAGAATATGTCCCGGATGAGAGAGCAGAAGTATGTATAGGTCGGGTCTTTAGTTTACTGAGGAGGGGCCTTGTAAAACTATCTGTTTTTGTCCACATATATTCTTAGTTTATTTACAAATCTCATCTCTGATCGTGAAGAGTCGCATACAAGAAACCTACTAGGATTTAAGGCTATAGGAGAGACTACTGTTTACACTTTGTTATTCAAATTTGTAACGAATGAAAAAAAAGAATGCAAAAGCGAAATCTATTCACAATTGTTTTCTCCCATTCGACAGCATTACCATATTTCGGAAAGATTTCAGAGGGCAACCAAGACAAACTATATGCTAAAGTTGTCTTATCATATCAAATCAAATCATATTGAAAATAACGATGAAAACATGCCCTCTAAAGGAAGTCATAACCGCTATAACTTTGCCATCGATTTTTTCTTTCAGCTTTTTCCTCTTCAGCACTGACTGAAACATGCATCTATTAAACGCCTCCGTTGTGTTGCTTATATTTGTGGCTGTAACACAGGCTATCGGTGAGAAGTAATATAACAAACACGAGACGAAGGGTCTCCATCACATATCAAACAACGAGAAGGACGATGAAACTACAACGTGTAGCAGAGTAGAAAGAAATTTGACGGCTTTTGTTGTCTAATAAAAATTATTCGAATGTTTCGAAAAAAATTGAACATACCGCCGCCCTCAAACGAGTCTTACATCACATATCTAAACAAAGCATGATTCATTACTTCCTTTGCCCTTTTTCCCCACTTAAAATTGTTCACCAGATTTGTAAAGACTGCAAAGGAATCACCACCCAGTCAGAACAGAACGCGCTGCTTTATGCTTTTAAGACTGAATGACCTGACTAAAACAGGAATTCAGTTTCACCATAATCCGGCTTGAAAACAATGTAATTCTTTCTCATGCCTCGTTGGGGTGGTGAGAATACCTGTTATTACATGTAGGCACAATTCTCCACTCCAGGGTTGTTTGGTTCTCCTGTAGTCCATGCAGAAAATGTGGCTGATACCGATGCTCCATCGATCCATTTAAAATCATTGTTTCCAGTGGTTTCCATTCCAAGCCATGGCTCTTCACTTTTCTCCATCGAGTTTGACACATTAGTTTTCTTTTTCTGATTTAAGAAAGGGCAGGTCGGCATCTGACATTCTTCTCGAGCCTTCCTTTTTGTCATGCGGTCTGTTGTTGTTATGACCACAGGTAACCCAGGCTCTGTGGAGCCTTACTGTAGTACTATCACAGAGCCTGGGTTACCTGTGTTATGATATAGTAACAGAAGGCTCCTCGTTCAGTCCAGTCCTGTTCACAAGCTACAGGAGAAAATGATATTGAAGAGGGGTTAGCCTTATTCGTTTTATCACTAGTTCATTATTCTAAAAACATGGCCAAAAATTACGGACAACGATCCCGCGACGTGCAAGCGGTATTCGTGTCAGAAGGAAACAAATCCAGTGTTCACAAACTAGGGGGGAAATTGATATTGAAATGGGGTCAATCTTATTTGAGGTTGGGGGAAATGATTTTAGTATTTCTTGAGTAGTTCTTGGTGTTGAATAAAATTTGAGACTGGCGGTAAACACAATGAGGCATTGACTTCTTTAAATGAATCTATCATTACTTCAAACATCCTAAACTATCATGACAGGATATCATTTCAGAATATAAGTAACATAAAACGCAACCAACCATTCCGCTATAGTCTTAGTGTTACTAAAATTTTGACGAAGGCTAGTATAAGATAACAGCTTAGCACCATGTGAGTTTGTGGTAAACATCGTTCTTACTACATCTACTATTATGCTTAATCATCTGAATAGCTAACGTTTAAGTTATACGATATAAACTTGAGTAACAGAAGCTCTAGTTGTCGAGGAAAAAACTAAACGTAAAACTTAATACTTACTCTTCGAAAATAGGCTGTTCCGGAGCTCGCCAAATGTAGGAGCGTTGAAAAGACGTGCAGAGAATTGACTGTGATGGGTCATTTCTGTGACCAATTTTAGCTGTTTTTCTTGTTTGAAGGAGAAAAGCCACCAATTGTAATCAGCATGTATTTCTTGAGGATTACATAACCATTTGAACTGTCCTTTTAATGGAGATTTCGATAGAAAATTAAGCGACATGATTTTTATGGCCTATGCATAGTTAATTAAATGCAACGGCGATCAAGCTTATCAGACTTCTTTGTTAAATGTGTTTGTTAGCTTTTTGGACCTGACCTTGCACAACGTTCAATTTACTGACCAATCGGAAACGCTTCGTTAATTTATTCTGACACTATAAAATTTGTTACCAAAAACCAAGGGAAGAAAAGGAGTGGTCAACATAAATTTCAGCGCAGTTGTTTTCGTCTTTGATGTTTGTTGGTTTTCGTAACCAGTCTCCTCTACTTTCTATAGTAATCTCATCATTTCTGGTAGTAATGTAATTGCTGTTTTGTTTTGCTTTTTTTTTCTGCCGCTGCTTTTCATTATTTTAATGGGGTTAGGAGGGCGTAAGTTTCTATACAATGCATAGCCAAATAAACCGCTGAATGAAAATAATGTCTATTGTGCAAAAGATGCAAAGATTACGTCATAATTATTCCCCATCATTTATGCGCTACTTCAATCAGTGCAGCATGTAATTAGGCTGATTATTCAATGGCTTTTGTTCTTGGCACTAACCACGCATGCTCAGCTAGTTGTCAACATCTTGATCAGTCCACTCTCTGTCATTTGCGTACAAGCGGAGGAATGCAAACGGTTGCTGACTTGTCATGAGAGATAATTTTGACCATGGTTAATGTGTGTAAAGGGTTTCGTTAATCGTTTGTCTCACGATTGTCACCTAGATATTGAACGCGACGATTCGACGGCGCACTGCAGGTCCGTCATCAGGCGATAAAGTCGATTTACTGAGTAGGACTATTTGTTCCACTGTGGTTGTTAGTTCGTGAATGGTTGCTGGGTTTAGTACCTTCAAAGTATTGTTGGCATTATCAGAGGAGGAAAATGTGCCCTCGGCGGTCCGCAGTGGCACAGTCCTCTTACTGACTCATACTCACTGTAAGTTCTCGTATGTTCGTTGCTTTAGAAAGCCAACCGCCCTTTTGTTGTGTCTCGGGTGCAGTCCCTACAGCTTCTCTCATTAAGCTTTTTTTTTTTCTGATCCTATCGACTTAAGGTACCCCCACTTTCTATCTATCTATAGGGCCGGTGAAAGGGTTTGTAACAGGGTTTTCAGCATTGATTTTATTGCTGTCTTTTTATAGCCATTTTATAACTGACGGTCGGTATTTTTTGATGCTGGTTTATTGATGACTTTCAAGAAAATCATACATTCATGATCATCCTTAGGATAACCCTTAAGCTTGCTTGAAACCCCATGGAAATTAAACTGAATCGCTTTCCAGTTTCTTTGTCTTATCCCTTACGGATTAAAATTCATTAGCTGGTGTTACTCAGTCTCCTTCGTTTCACTGGCAGCTGTTTCTGAAAAGAAAAAAAAAACAAACAAACAAAAACAGAATATGGATTAAAGTTTGGTCTTTCCCCAACTGTTCCTGCGCATGCGTGCACAGGATATCAAACTTTTTTGCGCGTATAAGATTACCTGCTTTGAAAGCAGAGGTAATATATCCCACAATGACAATAATAAAAATAATTATATAATAATAATAATAATAATAATAATAATAATAATAATAATAATAATAATAATAATAATAATAACAATATCCCTGGAATTTAGTTTAGTGGCAAAATGCAACGCGCGTTTCATGAAAAAAATCAACTTGTCAGAAAGTTATATGCGATCCTGTCGATGTAAGAATTTCAGTCTCAAACTTATGTCAGGTCTGACGTGCATGGGGTGGTGGGGGGGGGGGGGCGGGGTTGGGGCCCGGAGCCCCCTGGATCCTCTACTGGTATCTCCTCTCTTATGAGAATGGGTCCTTTGTTACTGATCAGTCATCTTGACTTGTTAGAAGTGAAATACCACTCTGCTCTGGAGGATCCCTAATAAGTTTTTTCGGGATTTCTCTTATTTGAATCTCGGGATTCGGGATTTGAAAGCAAAATCTGGGCGAGCTTCGGGTTTGAAAATATGCGCGGGAGGTAGGATGCCAACCCCCCCCCCCCCCCCTCGTGATTACGGGATTGCACGAAATTTTGAATCAAGATTACAGGATTGAAGAACTCTACTGGGGACCTTGCTTCAGAGAGTCTTGTCGCCCAGGTCGTTTCTTAGTCCTTAACAGTTTTTGTTCCTCATGACTAACCAGCTGTAAGGGTCTCATTACTAACAGCTTACCGGTGGTACAACACTTTAAAGTTTTCAGGAAGCACTCCTTGCCAGAATTCTCCTTTGTACCCGCTGGGCAGGCAGCTGCTTCTTTATAGCAAGCCTCATTTGTTCCCAAGCATGTAAACCCTGAGAAGAAATTATTCTGTGATAAGTTTACCTCGACAGTATTCGCTTGGGTAACACCCGGCTAAAACATGTGAGAATAAGAAATTCAAAAGAAAAGAAGACCAAACTGGGCGAAGCTTAAGCGTTATTTGACCACTTATTAAAAAATAGCTTCTGAGACAGATAGGCTAAAAGAACTATAATAATTTTAATTTCGATAAAGGAGTTGCCATTGAATTTTTCTTCCGCTCTCTTCTTTTCCCTTCATTGAATTATTTACTGAAAAAAAAGAGCGTGCAAAAATATATATTTCTTATCAGCTCTCAAGATCCGCCCCCTCCCCCCTTTGATTTGATCCTCATCCCCAGGTCACACTCTCATTTGGAACCAAGGTTACTGCCAGTTGCAGCAGGCCTCTTTCTCAACAATCCAACGGAGAAATAAAAGACTGCAAACATCCCACTTTAACAGGAATTTAAGGTTTTCCTGGCCGCCAATTAAAATACTTCATATGGAAAAACAATCTTTGAAGGTGCACCATGCTGCTGGCGAAAAAACATTTTATCGTTATAACGTTTTTAGCCTCCTTCTCAGCCGTTTCGTCTCGTCAAAAAGACTTTGTAGGAGACCATACCGTTTTGGGAAAAAAGGGATCTTAAAGTTTTCCTTTTTCTGGCCTCTCAAAGAGGGCAGTTCAGTTTAACCTTTAACAAGTCAAAGAAATGAATTATTAAATAATAAGCTTGAGTTGAATACTGGTGGCTTTTTTCAAACTTGTGGCTGACCAATATAGTTTCTCATATTTAATTACTTACTGGGGAACTCAATCCACGTATAAGCCGGTAAAAAGAAGTTATAATAAAAAGTCAAATACTTTGGCGCCCAGGCAGGCTTCACACCAATCTGGAACAAAGCAAATTATACTGTGAGTACATGTAACTATCCAACTTTAGAAACTAAATTTTAAAACTAAGCTTCATTGCAGGTGAGCGTCAGCGAGAAAGCACAGTATCATTTTATATAAAGAGAAAAAAAATCCAGAATAATTTTTCGCATGTACGATCGTAGGCATGCGCACTTGTTTTATGGTTATCTAGGGTACGCGATTTCTCGTCCCCAGAGCCACTGGGCTTAATTTGTAACGGACGACACGTTTCAAGAACACGCACCCCCCGGAACCTGCATTAAACATATCAATCTGTATCAGTTGGCCATTTCTCAAGGGTGACTGTGGTTTGACTGTGATCACTTACGGAATCAAAGCCCCATACAGCAGACACGCCATTGGATACCGTGTCATCACGCATAACTTCAAATCCCCACACTGCTCCAACATCTTCGGCATAGACTTTAAAGTCGTCTACACTACAGGGAAATTTGAAAAGCATTGAAATTTACAAATTTATCCATTTAAACCAAGATATCATTATTATTGACTTAGATTCCGTGTCTGAAATGTGGGCCGTTCACAGTCCCTCCACCCCGTCTCTCTTCCCTGCGCCCTCCCCCCCCGCCCCCCACGGGTTAGGAATGAAATAGCGGCCATGTTGGTTTACAGTGTCAATTCTGTGGAAGTTGAACTCTTTTGCTACGTAAAAGCGTCTTCTGTCCCACTAAATTTGCATCGGATTCTGGCCCCTTGTGTAACAATGCTCCGTAGACTTAAAGAAATTGTAATATATACTGCATGGGCAGTGTTTTTGCAAATTCTAAGAGATATAGCGTTTGTCTTTTTGTTTTTAGCTAACCCTGTTATGTATAGCTGATGATCGATCAGCCTAGAGGAAAAACTGCCCTCTGTGCGTAACGAAAGAGTTAGGTTATGTTCGTGCCGACACGGAAAGCTATTGGCTGTGCGAACACCTATCCGATATGTGACTCTCCACTTTAGGAGATCGGCGCGCACAGCAACTTCGCTCCGTTACAGCAACTTGTTTTTGAATTAAATTATACCACTTTTAAAACGAGAAGGGAGCAAAAGTCGAAAATTAATTTGTTCGGCACGCGCCGGTCAGCTATTCCTGTGCCCAATAACAACCCTTGAAGTCTACTCAATCGAGTTTCATAGTCGTCTCTAAAGTGGTGAATTATACCCTAATTACCCGAATATATATTGTGAGTTGAAAGCCACAATAACGTGCGAGACTTACGCTCCTTGTTGAAAGTCATCTTTCCCAGGGTTATCCAAGAGCAATTTCCTGGTGAAGCCCTTCTGACCAAGTATTTTGATCCAAACATTGGCGTTTGTGCCAGCCATAGCATTATCTGACGTACCGGTTTTAACATCGTACGCTGAAGTTAGAAGAATACAGTATCATATTAACTAATGCAATCTCTAAACTGTTACTGAGTTGCTTTGTTCGTAGCCTTACCACTTACCCATAGTAATTCATTCAAAGTTTATGCTGTAATATATAATTTCTAAAGGGGAAGGGGGGGGGGGGGGAAGGTGGCCCGGAAGGGTTCTCCCTATAATGGACTATACGGGGAGTCTCCGCCTGAAATGGGTACCTTTTATCAGGCTTCAGGTATATGAAAGGTTAGGGATTTCACTAGTGAAAGTATCTAAAAGGGTAGGAAATCTTTCATTTCGGTGTTTAGTATGACATAAAATTGCTACAGAAGGATTTAATGCTTGTGAAAAAGTCGAGAACATTTTCTGGTTTTGTGATTTTTTCATATTTAAAAGGCAGCAGATTTATAGATCAAGTTATAGGGATACAAAGTTATAAACTATGTAAGTAAAATGAGTGCCATCGCGAATGGAAGGTATACGAAATGGGTGAAGTTTCTGTCAAAAATGGTATATAAGAGGGTAAGGGGTTGGACATCGGGGAGGAGCCCCCTTGCGGGGGGGTGGGGGTGGGGTGGGGTGGGGTGTAGCGGGCAGGTACGGTTCTCAGAGGTGTAGCCAGGATTTTTGCAGAGGTACGCACAAATTTCCGAATCCCCTCTCCCCCGCCCCCAACCCAAACCTTAAAAGCCCCAAATCTTATTCTAGTTCCTTGATTAAAGGCGAGGTTTCGTTTTAAGCCTCAGCGTTTTTTACTTATATGAAGTGATGAAATGACGTACGTTGTAAAATTCTTGCTCCTTTTTTGGGATTATCGACTGAAAAACCTCAATCATTTATCACTGATTAAGCTTACGAGCTAGTATCTCAGACTTCTATTTACTTTTAATTACTTCTGCTTACCACGTTGTATATGAACGCCTGTATTTGGCGTTTGCTTAATTTTGCCGTGTTAAGTCCACTGCGAAGACAGGCCGAAGTGAAAACAACGATTTCACGCTTTATATCACGCAAGCTTGCTATCTGCGCGTTGTTTACGATTGAGAGTAAATGAATTGAGTGAAACTGTGCTTTTTTCATAATCATCTTTTACATATTCGCTTTTCTATATTATTATCGTTTTCCACTTTTTTACCTTCGACTTTTTCAGGTACGTACGTGCGTATCCTGTACTCTGTACAGGTAGCTACGCCATTGGTTCTCATTTCAGTCTGTAAAGTTGGTATATCTCTTTGGGTGTTTAGGATGGGAAGAGAACTTAATATAGGTAGATCGGTATCGCGTAAGATTGTGCTTAAAGAAATAAAGAAGCAGAACTGGACAATTTTTATCGACGTATCAAATTTATTACAGCTCCTGTTTAACTGTCTGTATGAGAATGGTATCTTAGAGGGGTAAGAAAAGCTTGGTCCACGCCCACACTTATATGGAGGCACCTACTCCCCTCTAACATGAAAGTGTCCCTCGAGAAATTTCAATTATGTACCTACCAGTTAATTTTGCATGAGTCAAAGAAATTGTAAGTACCAACAGGGCGAACAGAGAGTACTTCATGGTTTAAAGACAAAACTGAAAAAAACAAGACACAAAAATTTATTCTTCCGTCGTTAAGAGTTTGAAAGTTTAAGGAACAAGTTATCATTACTTCTTCTTGCATGTTCAACAGCTTTTTACTAATTGTGAACATCTTCTGCTGATTGGCGCTGTTTTCATTGATAAAATGAAACTCCTGCCGGCATTTTTTCGTCAGAAAACTTAGTCGATTCCTACCTGCTTTGAATGAATTGAAGTTGGCAGGAAGTACACCTCCAAGTACGTTCGGCAGACCGTTTATGGCATTTTGTAGCTTTAATGCTCTCGCTAAACCATAGAACACGTGGACGAATTGTTATTGACTTGAATTTAAGAGGAGCATACTTATCAAGAATCGTAGAAAAGGTAAAGTTGAAGGACAGATAACAGATATGAGAGCATTAATTTGGAAAAAAATTATAATAAAATTGTCAGAAATAACAAAGAAATATAATTTAACTAGAATCCAGGCATAACTGACACTACATTCCACACGTTATATTTTGTAGTTGTTGTTGTTTTTATAATCTCTTTTTCTCCCAGCAGAAATTATTCATTTAATTTTAATTTATTCAAACCTGAGTTAGGCTTCTGGTTATGACAATAATCAAAAACTTCGCCGCATTGCTTTTCCCTTTGTAAAATGTGAAAGACTCTAGCTGATTAAAAATGTGAAACGTACCATTTGTAGTAAGATGTAAAACACTTCCTGGCTAAGACACTTCTTTAAACAGACGGGAGGGCGTTTTATGTTTATATGCCATGACCATTCTTTCTTAAGTGGTAATATGTTTTGTTAGCGCTTTTTAGTGACTCACTAGTTAGTTATTTCTAAAGAATACCACTTAAGACTTAAGTACTATTAAGAACTAGCTGTTTATTTTGCTACTAAAAGGTCTGTATTTGGGTCAGTAAATGCGGAAAGACAAGCCCTCTTGTTTAAGATGAAGACTAAACAATGGGAAATGAATTGAATTCTTAAATCGTGACACATTCAGTAAGTATTTTGCCTTAAAAGTCACTAGTGCTGGAACTTTTTTTCTCTATGGTTATCCTAAATTCACTCGATTTCACAGTTGAGCATGAAGCCACACTCTCATTAGCTTTCACGTGCAACAACGGGCAAAATCTTTGTTTACAGTTAATACATCATTTTCTTTCTTTTTTTTTTTTTTAAAAAAAACGCTCCTGTGAGCAAACATAAAGACATGAGGACGAGGCTCGGGTCAGGGACAATTTCATACAAATCACTGTATTTTGCCCACCCGAGCCTCCAGTTGGTGCCTTTCTTCACAGGAATGCGGGAAAGGTCTATATGCTGAAATTAAACACATATGACATAGGGTTTAAATATTTAAACGTAGTACAGCCAGTGTTTAACAAAACCGCGTTCTAAGTCATTTTCAGTTTGCCCAACGATTTTATCTAAACACCATTTATTGAGAACAGTTCTATGAAAGCCTAAAGAGAAGACTAGAAAAGCATTTATCTTCTTAAAACAACCCACCAAAGAAGAGATCTGGATGTTCAAAGATTTGGTAAACCGCGGCTTAAGTTACTGGCTCATACTTTTCCCAAAGGAGGACGGCCTAATTGAATTGAAGTTCGAATGTGTACTTACCCTCCTGTTAGATGCTTCGAAATCAATATTGGAAGCTTCGGTCCTCGCAGGCAGAAATGCTCTTCACAATGAGTTTGTAACATTCAAATGCATGGTATTCATAAGGTGACAAAAAAAAAAAATCAACTATCATATTTTAATGTTGTACGTCCAATGAAAACGAAGTGCTTGATGTCCTATGCAAGTATGTTATCGTACATAACATTTCCTTAAAAACCTTTGTCATAATTGATAATTATATAAAGGTGGATTGAACAGAAATTGGGCAAGGTTTTGTACCTAAAAAGCAGTTATAGACTGGAAATGCCATTAGTCAAGTTTTAAGGCAGAGTTTTCTTTGTCATCTCTTAACGGTACGTAAGCGATGCATGAAAGAAAAAGAAGTCGTAGTAAATTATTTCTTGCAACGATAGCGTAACACTCTTCCTCAGATTCTTTAAATTAGCTTTGCAGTTCTTGATTGTGTCAAACTTTAGCGCTGAATTTTTTGTGTTTTTGCTCCTTTTAACTAATATTTTTAGTACAGTTTTATGCCTGGAGATGTATACACCGTGATAATGTAGTACATTGAGGTCGCGTTGCTTTGGTGACCATGATAGCCAGAATATGACGTTCTCCGGCATTGTTGCTGCAAGTGGTTATGTAATGTCCCGGATGAGAGAGCAGAAGTATGTATGGGTCCGGTCTTTAGTTTTCTGAGGAGAGGAGCCTTGTAAAACTATCTGTTTCAGTCCACATATATTCTTAGTTTATTTACAAATCTCATCACTGAAAAGCCGCATATAAGAAACCTACTAGAATATAAGGCTATAGGAGAGACCACTGTTTACACTTTGTTATTCAAATTTGTAACGAATGAAAAAAAAGGATGTTTTTGTTTCGAGAACAATGCGTTGCGCTTCTGCAGGTTGGCACATTGATATGAACAGGTGAAGTAAGCGTGAGTATCGCTATTTAGGTTCTTAACTCGTTAATCCTTATGTTCTTTACACAGTTACAGTTGAGTATAATAGCAGAGAACAAGAGGCAGGAACTCCGGAGAATAGGGACAGGGGCGGCGGGGGTACGGAAGGGGGGAGAGGGAAAGGTGGATGGTGGGGGATCCTGAAAGGGGTGAGAAGAGAGAGAAAAAGCTAGGGGGTGCATGGTTATTCAACAACAATGCTTAATATTTTGTACTCCAAAAGGGCTATGGGGAAGGAGTCAAGAAAAAAGGGGCGGGAGTCGGGAAGTTCCCCCTTCTAAAATAAATTTCATAGCTTATCTGCAACGACGCCGCTTTAAAACGAAAAAACAGTTGAATATTTTCAGCCCCTGACATGTAAGATAATTCATCCCCACAAATTAAAGTGGCGGGCACCCTCCCCTACCCCTACCCTTCCTCTCTTATTGATGCGATCCCCGCCATGGAAACCTGTGAGGTTGCTCAAAATGACCTCCAGTTTGTCTGCTATCCTCTAAAATCTGATGCCATTACCAGAGGGTGTCCTTACTCCTGGTTTATTTCAGGCAAAACTACACCGAATACCTTTCCATGCCGAAACGAAAAATTATATATCCGGTATAGTATGAACACTTATCCCGATATATGTGACTCTTTACTTAAGAGATCGACGCGGGGCAAATTCGTTTTGTACATATAGACTTTAGTCCCTCGTCCTAAATACGCTCTTCTCACATATGGTAATATGCCCGTCTAACCTCGTTTACGGGTAAAAATTCTTTTGAAATTCAAATACGAAAACGTCGTCTGATTAGCATTTCAAAGGACTTTTTACTCAAAAACGAGGTTAGACGGGCATATTACCATACGTGAGAAGAGCGTATATGGCCCGCGAGACCTCTCACTCGCTCGGCCACCTCGCGGCCTAAAAAACTCGCTGGTGTGAAAGCAAAACTCATGAGCTCGACTTGTGCGGCAAGTCTACGTTACGAGAATCGCACAGAAATCACCGTACTTTTATGTGTGAACAGAAAAGCTATCTGGCAAGGTTATCGCGCTGGCGCGAAACATGAACATGGCCTTTTAAAATCTCGCTAAAAAGTCGGGAGAGGGATCGTGTTGTTTTTTTTATTCAGTCTAAGGGGAAATACGGGGTTGAATGAAACTATGAATTGCAAAATAATTAGCTAAACCTTTCACATGGAGAAGTTGTGCATTAAGTTTGTTTTTTATGAAACAATTTTACGAAAATGATAACGCATGATAAATAGCGAAGTCATCAAAACATAGATCCACGAATTGACACGTACAGGCGAGACAAAACTGGTTTTAAAAAAAGTAATAGAGACTTTCATTTACATGACATTATGTCCGCCTTATTGATATCCCAAAACAATCAAACGGCAGCCATGTTGGTGGCCGAAACAAGTCCTGCGAGAATTGAACTCTTTCCTTATGAAACCGCCTACTATTTCCGCAATATATTTGCATAGCTACTGACCATGAGTGAAACTCTCTATAGAAAATTAATGTAACACTAAAACCAAACCCAAACCCTAAAATCATGTTGTAAAATGAAACGACGTCTTCTTACCATTTCGTCATTCAGTTACGCGGCGTCGTTAGCCACCTTCTACACTTCAGCATGTTCTTCAGTCGAAAATGTCTTTTTGGATGCGGCTTTCTCCAGAAATATGTCTTAGGACGCTTCAGCGAAATATGGACTGCACCGTCACTGACCGCAGCTCCACAAAATAAATTTGGTGTTTTTTAATCTGTCGTGGTTTGATTCTCATGGGACATGTTTTCAAAACCGTTATTGACAGCCTTGGTAGTTAACAAATCGACCACAATCAGTTTCCACGGTCTACACTCTCATAGACCATAGCTCTCGACCAATCAGCGCGCGAGGATTCGCATTCGCTCAGTTATTGTAAAATACGCGTTTTATCGCTCATTCGTGCTTCAAATGATTATAAATATGTATTGTCTAAGGTCGTGGGCGACACCCTTTTTTCTGCAAATATTTTTTTATCAAATTTATTCATTCAAAAATAAATCAGAAAAAATAAAACAATGACTATTTATAAAAAAGTGATAAGGGTTAAGAAAAATCTTTATAAGGAATGATATATAAAACATCAGCTTTTCACTTCTGATGTTGACATTAAAATAAAAGCTGGCTTAAGATCTTGAAAAAAAAAACAATGTTTCCTTTATTTTACAGTGATATTCCTTTGCCTGACGCTAAAATGGTGGTGCTGGTTTTGGCATGGTCAGCAATAGCTCTTTGGTGATCATTTTAAGCGAGGGCTTAAGGGGCTTAGTTCTACAAGAAGCTCCGCTATGATGAAGTCATCGCTTTGTTTTACCAATCTAAAATTCGTAGTCGTACTAATAAAATACAGGTTTTAAGGCGTTTAGAAATTCGGTTGCTTTGAAGACCTAAATGAGGTAACAGGGAAATTATATCCTTTTTAGGAACCATGGATATAGAGCTGTCTTGTTTGTTTCTGTTTTTGTCGCGACCCGAGATAGGGCGGCGAAAAGTTGTCGAAAAAGCAGTACATCTTTTACGTAAGTTGTTGTTCTACAGAAATACTGTCCCATACTGCCAACACCTATGAAGTTAAGGTCTCAAGAACGCTACATGACGACGATGGAAGCGGATTTCGTTTCGAAAGTAACAAACTCACACTCGTTTGATTTCTTGTTATTCTGAACACTTTTCAGACATCGGAGCATGCGCATTTGGTATGAATAACTCCTTTAAGACATCATTGATGTGGTGTCTGATTATGCCTTGAGGGTAACCATTTTGAAGTATCGAACGAAAACCAAAAAAAAGCTTAGGGGACCATTGTTTCCCTGGAAGGGGGGGGGGGGGGGAGGGGGGTTGAGGAACTTTCTTCTGCAAATCTTTGTTTTAATATATGCGCCTCTGCAATCCTTTTTTTTCCAAAGTCACCATCTTGAAAACAATTTTTATCCGGATTTTTTCCTTGGTGCTAAAACAATCAACAGTGCTATATGGCCACTTATTTCGTCCATATTAGCTCTTTGCTATTTATAGTTTGTGCTTTTTTTATTCGTCTTCTTTGGCAGCTACTGATGCTAATAAAGGGTATACGACAGGGAAAAGGCAAAGGGAGTTGCAGGGTTTTTCAATTTTTTTAAACTTAACTAGTGAGCAGCCCTCTGCGAACTGTTGCTGTAAAACCTGTTTTTTATCCTCCTACCTGTTTCGTCTAACTAACTTAACGTACACTTCTTCAGGGAGTTGAAAACGTTATAAAAAGAAAATTTAAAATTAAAAAAAAACGGTCAATCTCTAAAATAACAAGGGACTCTAATTGTTACCCAGTCAGAGTTTGTCCAGAGGGATGGATTGAATCCGACTCCTTTTGCTACTTTTAAGTCGACGTATCTATGGACTTGGGCCTACGAAGGGACAATAATATGGTGTCACTCTCCCCGTTATCAAATCAGCCGAAGAAAACGAGTTCAACCCAACACCTTTTATTTCATTTAGATGTGTCAGCATTTATTATTTACTACAATTCTAAAGGCGAGTCAAGCACATGGCATGACATCGGCCATGTTTTAGCCCCAGTATCCCTTTTATCTTTTTAGACCTCTTTTAATTCTTGTCGACGCTTGCTGACCATTAATCTTGTGAATACACTTGTCTTATTGAACGCAGCAGCATTTGTTAGTGTCCAATGGGCAAGAGTATTCAGCGGCGCAATCTACACGTCCACTGGGGCAATCGTCACTGATGTAATAGCAGGTACCTTCTATATTTCCTGAACCACAAGGGTCTCCTGCAAACAATCAAAACTGACGTCAGAAATTATTTTATTGAAGAATTGTTCGCCCCATTTATTTTAAACGGAATCCCCCCAATCCTGAACTCTGGATTCTACGCCCCAAGTGGATTACGGATTCCAGCTACCGGACTCCAGGTTTATTGGATTCCGGATTCCCTTATATGAAGTGTCGCCCAATGTAAAGTGAATCCGAGAAATTTAATGGGAAATTTAATGGAAGTTTAACACACCCGAGTTTCGGAACCCAGAAAAAGTGTCCATTTCCCTTTAATAGAGGTGTCCCCTCAGTAGAGGCAATATATAGATTTAGCCGGGGTAAAAGCGAAGCTCTCGATAATATTTATGGTTTGCTCAAACAAAATATAAAGTCGTGTAATGCTAAGCGGCGAAGGCAACGCCGGAGAACAGTGAAAACAACAATAGGTCTAATTAGCAAAAAAGCAACTTTGCACGTGCAGCACACTGTTTTTGCACATTTCTTTGCCGTTGTTTTTGCACGACTACAACGTGAAACTTCCAGAAACGTTAACGTTAGTTACACGTTTTATGGAGGAACTGTCGTACGTTTTCTTGTTCACTTTTTTTTTTCATTGCCGCTCATTTTCACCTTGCATTGGTAGCATAGGCCGCTAGCATTTCTCATTTTGTCACCGCCGCTACAAAATTTTCATGTTGTTCTTCCAACAAAAAAAATGTCTCCTTTGTTTTTTCTGTCGCCCTTTTTCACGTTGAACTTCGCTGGCCTGCCGCCTACTTCTCTTTTTCTCTTTCTTTCTCTTGCTCTATATTCTAAATTTGTGGACATGACAATTAATCTAAGCTTAATACTTTAGAAAACACGGATACAAAGACAATTTCCGCTTTCCGTTTTCGTCGTCATTGACTCTTTAGTTGTCTCTGCTTCACAAGACGCGGGTGGCTATGCGACTTCCCGTCAAAATAACCTCGAGTTGCATTTTGGATTGCCATACCTGTTGATTGAGTTATTTTACATTAGTATACCTGAGGTGCGAACGGACGGTCGGGCGGTAGGTCGGTGTACGGTCACGTGATTACCAAATTTTCTCGGATGGGTAGTTTACCACATTTTCTTACCCATAGTGCTCCGCTAATAGATTCAAAGATTATGTGGGCGCTTTTCTGGGACCAAATGTTGTGTCTCCTGAATGGAGGTGTCCCTTGAATAGAGGTGTCCCAAAGGAGAGGTTCCACTGTAATGTATGAAGTGCGAGTGAACTGATTAGAAGACATAATGATTTAATACTTAAATAAAATGTACGCACTTGGCTTTACTGGACAACAGCATTTGTTGGTGTCCAAATCACACTCATATATATCAGAGCATTCTTCCATTCCCTGTGGACAGGGATCGTAAATGTAATAGCAAGTTCCGTCACCAACCGTGCCACAGGTACCTCCTGTAACAACAACAGCAACAACAACATTTATTTACTTCACATAAGATCTGAGATAGTACTGGCCCGCAATGTAGCAGAAACACTAATCAAGGCGGGTCTTGCACAGATAATATATATATATATATATATAAATTGATTAAGCGAAGCGCACGCCTTTATTTAGATCAAGATGTTATTAAGATTAGATTGAGCAGCCTGGCCTCAAACCCCTCGGCCCCTGATCATTTGGGACCACTATTGTCTGGACACCGAATACAAAAATATGAAATATGTTTAATTAATTTTATTAGCAAATTTATGTCCGGGGTTTTTTGATGTCGCTGATGTTTAATTCAAAGTAGCTGTGATAAAGTTTGTAAGGTAAAGGATTAAAGAATGGAAAAAGGTAGAAAAATTTGAAGGGTCTAGATAAAAATATTGTTTATTACTTCGTGGCGCGAAGCAAGAAGAATCCAATACATATTGATATACTGATTACTTTATGAATAAATCAGTATACGGAAAAAGGACAAGACAGGGTCAGCATAATCTGCAATCAGGCGTTCTTTTTTTTGCGGGGGGAAAGTGCGAATGTCGCCTCCAAAACAAAAAGGGAAGGGCCACCTGCTCGCAGATTAGGGCCAGAAAAGCTCATTTTGAACAAATTTTCGTCATATCATGGAATCGGGAAGGTCGTTTAAGGTCAGTGCATCACTGAATTGTTGAACAATTTGCTCATTGGCTGAGCTTAGCAAGAAAGAAAACAGTACCTCATCTTTTAAGTTAAGAACGTCCCCCCTAGCTCAAAAATTCGGTTAATTCCTACAGTGACATTCATTTGATTCCAGGTTTTATTGTCAATTCAATTTGTTTTGCTAGCCCGTTGAGTGTTTTTAGGTATGGCATACTGTTACTCAATCTCCTTAGAAGCCGTTTTTTGTCTCTTCAAGCAACACTTCTTCCCACAACAAACTTACTCCAGCTAGTTCTATTGTAAAAAAAAAAATGTAAATCGTAATTATTTTGTTTACCCACGAGGCACTTAGGAGTTCTTATGAATTCGTTCAAACTTGTCCGTGCGTTCCAGATCGAATTGGAATTTGGAAGTTTCTGGTTTTTGAGGAGAGGGAAAAACCAGAGTACCCGGACAAAAACCTCTCGGGGCAAGGGAGAGAACCAACAACAACCTCAACCCACATATGGCGTCGACTCCGGGATTTTAACACGGGCCACATTGGTGGGCCACTACGCCATCTTTGCTCCCCAAAAAACATTGAATAAAAATACTATTACATTACATTTCTATATTCTTGAACATACCATTTGCATAACCCACTGCAGCCAAGAAGAAAATCACGAAAAACAATGGAGACATCTTCCAGTCAATTTTAACGACAGGATAATTCTCAATAAAAACTGAAAGAAAACATGGTATGTGAATTGGAGATCTCATCGTTTTTGTGGCTTCAAAGGGCAGTTCTGATTAAATTGTTGTGCAGTTTAAAAGTAGATGTACGCTGCCTTTCACTTATCATCTTTTTTAAAAACTTTTTGCTTTTTTGCTCGAATAACATGTATATATCTGCCATATTAATGATCACATGCCCAATTCAGGCCAGGTCAGTGAATATGGAAACCAGCAACAGTAAACTAGAACACACACTTTTACACAGAATTCAAATAAACTTTAACACGTTACTTACACTGTAAGCTTTGGTGTTAATGCTGTCTTAATGCTTAGATGGTCTAAGCCCTTCCAATCCTATATTAAAAACTTATATAAATATAAGCAAACATCTATATTTGCATAGAGGTGAAGGTTAAACGCTAGAGGTACCTTAGTTTAATCTCAGTTAAGGTAAGAAGAATTCGCGTATCTGTTTGATATGGAACAGTCTATCATCCCACTAGTTACGTCTCGCGGAGATGGAGATGATTTCAAAGGTGAACTTCGTGATCCATTTGTTATTAAGAAGTTTTTATACATTTTAGTTTTCATTCGAGTAGGGATCCTGTCCTTATCTTAGTATAGCTTATATTTGTGTCAGCATGGCCTGAAAGATTTTATCTTTTAAAAAAGGTAAAACAAAATTTGTAATTATACGAGTTCGTATGTTGAAGAGGTTTTAGCTACGAGACACAACTTGTTAACATATATTATTGATTGAAATAGTTTCACCAAAGTTGTCTTCGACTTGAAGTTGGGAATCGAGTGTTTTTCTTCCCTTTCCGCCAACCAAACCTTTTCTAAAACTGGACACAAGTTCTTAACCTTCACATTTCTATTGTTTTCCTAAAACCACCGCCAATACCATTGCAACGTTTACCCGCCTTGTCTCCCTGACTTGAATTTGTTTGTTCGGAAACGGAATCAGGTCTTTTATAAAGCATGACTTTTCGATCTACTTTAATATCTTCGAACAAGTACTTCTAGCTGACTTATTTTTTTTCTAGATTTTTCAGTAATTTAATTTTCTTTCTTCATGTGCCAGACGTTAAAAAAAACAACAACAACGCAAACACCGACATCTCTTTGGGCTGAAGTTACAATGATAGTAAAAGTAGTGTCTGTGCAACCGAGAATAGCCTGAAACACTTAAATGATCAAACACAACTCCCTTTTTAAAGATGTGTACTTACATTGCTTGTAGGTAAGGCGCTGATCCAAACTCTTGACCAACTGAAAGACGTTGAAGTGTCCCACTCTTTTGAACACTCCTGATATAGCCACACCTCCCAAAAGAACCAATCACACTCATTTTAGCGGAGCTCTCGCGCGCGAAGCGCGCAGCGGAGCACCATGGGTAAGAAAATGTGGTAAACTACCCATCCAAGAAAATTTGGTAATCACGTGACCGTACACCGAGCGAGCGAGCGAGCGACCGTCCGTCCGCACCACAGGCATGCCAATGTAAAATAACTCAATCAACAGGTATGGCAACCCAAATGCGACTCAAGGTTTTATTTAGAACAAAAAACAACAACATAGTCATGTCTTTTCCGGCGTTATTTTTTATGTTTACATTAACGTGGACAACAGAGAAAGAGCTAGAGCGAGTTATTGAAAACAAAGGAGACGAATTTCTTAGGAAGAAAAACATGGAAATTCAAAGCGGCGGTGAGAAAATGAGAAATGCCAGCGACCAGCAAGGTGAAAATGAGCGGCAATGAAAAATAAAAGCGAACATGAACACAGGAGACAAAATATTGGGTAAGCACATACGACAATTCCTCCATGACAAAAATGTGTAACTAGGAAGTTTGACGTTTTAGCCGTACAAAACAGCGTTGGAGTCGTGCAAAACAACAACAAGGGAAAGACAAAAAAGCGTGCTGCACGTGAAAATTTTTTTTTTTGCTAATTAGAGGAAAAAGTGTGCTGCACGTGCAATTTGCTTTTTTTTTTTGCTAATTACATCTATTAGTCTTGAAGCCATATTCATTGTCGTCCGCGTTTAGCATTACACGATTTAATTTTTTTTGTTTACACGTATCATTAACCAGAGCTTCGCTTTTAGCCCTGGCTAAATCTATATATTATTTTAGGCCAATAGAGTTCAAGTTTAATTGCGATCTGCATTTCCATATTAGTTACCAATTAATTTTTTTTGAAAACAATTATAGCAGTCTAGTCACGAAACAATCAGTCACTGAAGATGAAGAACTTATTGGGGTAAACACTGTGCAATCAAGATTTCATTGTGACTGTTGACGGTGTTTTTAACAGCAGTTTTATAAAAATAAAAAGATAACGGAAGACAGATGATGTTTTCACACTACGATATAATCCTGAAGTATTCATTACCCTCCAAAGAGAAAAAAGTCTTTATAACTACGAAATTTTACATTTAAACAACTTTTTTTCTGTAAAACATATTTTATGATCGCTTGCGTAGGTTCCATGAAGTTAACATTGAAATAACTCATTCACAGGAGGTACCTGTCGTAACCAGTGGCAACAGCTAAGAATTCAAAGAACTTTCCTTGAGGCATTTGTGGCTGTATGGCTTGTTTCATCCCGCCGGTATACCAATCAAAACTCGATGAACCACCACAGAACCAATAATCATGCTAATCATTTCACAAGGGGGGTAGACGTCTAAGTTAAAAATTCAATGGGCCTTTCCCAACTCATAGTATCTCTATGGCTACCAGTGAACGTACTTCGGTAAAACGGCTCAGGGGACATTCTGTGATTTAGGAAGGACACATTTCAGTAGAATCAACTGTGTTAAATATAAGACTTGAAACATGTCAAAGCCTTCGGTAAACTGCTGGCGTAGTATTATCGTCTACACAAGGAGATACTTTAGAACATTCGTTTGTCTTTATGTAAAAACAGCCTCCTACAACTAAACATTTTCGCAAAATATTTGAAATAATTGTGTGCGTATTTTCAATAATCGTAAAGTGAATTTTACATTGAAATAACAAATTTCTATAGATAAGGTAAGTTATTCGTTGAAGCATGTGGCAATTACACATTTAAGACTTGCTAACCCCCAAAGTAGAAGTGAATTAATCGTGATCATAATTAGACAACACGGGAAGTACACTCTAAGAAAAATAATGAAAATAAATATCGCTTATTAAAGAAAACGTTTAATGTGGTGGTTAAAGAAAGTAGGATTTTGGTTCCCAGGGTTTTCAGTGCAGCAATTTTTTTTTTTTTCAAAGGAAAAAAAGCTGCAGGATTCTTTGAAAAATAATTACCCTTTCCTTGCCCCACATTTTAAGTCAAGTGTTTGACTCCTTAGGCATGTATAGCAGATTCATTGTTAATTGAATCCCAATTTATTCTCTTTTCCTCTCAGTGTCAGCGCAGTACTTCTGTAATCAAAAGATAATGGCGGTGATCTGAACCAAAGAAAAGTGCTTGATCAGCCATGGAATTTACAGACAGGCTGTATAAGTATTTTGAAATTACTTGTCTAAAATTGCTGGCTTACTTAATTAACAATGGCAATTGGAGTCCAGTTGGGGTCTGCTATTATTTGACCAGACGTGCTTAGAAAAAATCATACACCACTTGGCAGACAAATAATTGAACGGCCCAAATTCCTGTTGCTAAGTTATCATAAAGGCGTCTTGGACTTTACATGTTTTGACTGTTTGAACATTATTGGTCGATCTAAGAGGCTCTTGTTAAATGCTGGATCAAGTTTATATCTTCAGTTTTCCTACTATAACATCACACAAAATTTCTCTCAATCACGTGTAGGTTGGATCATTACCGCCTTGGCAACGTTGTTGGCAGCGTTTGAAAAGCGTTTGCAAAAACGTTAGATGCACGCACGCGCGATTTTAAACTTCGTCTGCGTCGTCATTTGACCTAAGCCAAACGTAACAATATCCTTAAACGCGCGTTTTGCATTTTGGGCCAAAGAGTGAGCCCAGAATTCGCTTCGACAGAGCAAAGACCAACATAAGAAAAAAAAAACTAAAAAACTCTCTGGGCTACTTTTATTAATTAACCAACTGTGGATTTAAGTTTTAGATATACTGAAGATATTTTTTTATCACTTTTATTCATATTCTACAGATATTTTTTAATCAATTTTATTCATTCAAAAATAAATCAGAAAAAATAAAACAATGACTATTTATGAAAAAGTGATAAGGATTAAGAAAAATCTTTACAACGAAAATATAGAAAGCATCAGCTTTTCACTTCTGATTTTGACATTAAAAGGTGGCTTAAGATCTTGAAAAAACAATGTTTCCTTTATTTTACAGTGATACTCCGGCCGTGCCCGACGCTAAAATTTGAAAAAATTATCCTAATGACTTGATATTGTGTTCGGTGGTTTTAGCATTTTCAGCAAAAGCTCTTTGGTGATCTTAGCTCCTAGTTATTTACAGCTTGTGCCTTCTTTATTCGTCTTCTTTGGCAGCTACTGACGCTCATAAAGGGCATTCGACAGGGAATAGGCAAAGGGAGTTGCAGGGATTTTCAATTTTTTAAAACTTAGCTAGTGAACAGCACTCTGAGAACTGTAGCTGTAAAACCAGTTTATTAATCTCCTGCGCGTTTCGTCTAACTAACGTAACGTAACATAACGCAACTAGACTTCTTCAGGGAGTTGAAAACATTATGAAAAAAATTAAAAATCTAAAAACCGGTCAATCTCTAAAATAACAAGGGTAATTGTTTTCACTACTTTTTTGTTACCCTGTCAGAGCTTGTCCAGAGGGATGGATTGAATCCGACTCTTTTGCTACTTTAAAGTCGACGTATCTATGGACGTGCCTACGAATGTAATGCGTCGACTAGTTGCCACTCTCCCCGTTATCAAAACAGCCGAAGAAATAAAGCGCTTTGCCCAGTCTTGGGAGAATAGAGCTGTATGCTCGAATCGCATGTTGAATAGTAGTGGATAATGAAAACTGATTAAACTGTTCAAGGGAAAATAAAATAAAAGGTGTTGGAAGAATGATATTCTATTCAAATGGTTTCTCTCTTTTAACCTCGAGGAAAATATGACAACCGTCAGTTAGTTCATCGACAAATACTTCCTGTTTTGGGCTCCTATGAAAAGACTGCAACAGGTAACAACTGTCATTTGAGGTTTTAGCACCCAAAGGCTCGACAAGTATTCCCGTCATTTTTATATGGGGTTATCCCTACCCCTTGGACTCAAAATTGAACAAGATAGCCTTTTGTCGTCGTCAGTCTTATTAATGTGTTCAATTTGTTAAGTGTGTTAAGTTATGTATCACAGAAAGACGTTAAAATGTGGTAGGAAGATCAGTGACACACCCGCGGTTCTTGCTTGTTCTTACCACATTTGACCTCATCTGTGAGTAATCTACTAAACCGTTGTCAGTCGTTTTCATAACACCCACTGCGGGAGAATGGTATTTTGGGAAGGGAGAACAGAACAAAAACGTCATCTCCCTTCCTCGCTTTCCTCCTTCCCATAACAGCCTGCGCGCCACAAGGGAAAGGTAACTAGCGCGAGTCAGGGTCTAATGTATAGGCCTTTCTGTAGCTGGGGTTCACGTGAACTATCTCATTCCATAAGTATGGTATACTGCTAAAAAATAGCAGAGACTGAAAGACAAATAAATGTCTAAATGCTGGCCTAGAATAGTCTAGTACATGCTAAAACAATACAAGTCAGGCTCCTGACAAGGTATTTTGCAAAGGGCATTTTGTCAAGAGGGATGGAATCTTTTTGCTACTTTAAAGTCGACGCAAATATGGACGTACGCCAAGGCACACAGAAATGCCAACAATTAGGGGCAGCTCTCCTCGTTATCAAAACAGCCGAAGAAAACGAATTCCTTTCACTGCTGATCGCAGATCATGGTGATACGTGGCTTGAATGGATTGCCATTACTATGGTTGCCCCTGTGAGTGGCGAATTATTTTACTGAATGGAATGCAGGTGAACCTGACAGAATCTGGGATGACGAATGTGCGTACGTGCTTCCTCAAGGAAGTGCGTAAAGAAAGTGGAATAGCGATTACTGCGATGAGAAGAGAAGTAAACGCAACATCTATTCCTCACTTTCCTTCTTCCCATCACACCCTGCGCGCCATTAGGGAGAGGCTTTATAGAGACGAGGATGAGTCAGGGTCTCCTATAGAGCGTTTTCACGGCGGCCATATTGGTGTTCCAAAACAATGAAACGGCGGCCATGTTGGTGTAACCAGAGAATCCTCTGGAAGTTGAAGTCTTTTCTCATGTAAATTCTTTCTTTTGTTCCAATAAATTAGCATAGATGCTGGCCACGTGAGTGAAAACGCTGTATATCAACCCTTTTGAAGCTCTGATTCATATGAACTATCTTATGCCATAATTATGGGATACTACTCGAAAAAACGCCAGACTGAATCCACTCTCAGTGCATGTGGTACGAAAAAGGTACCACGTGTCCACTTGAGTGACCAGCTAAACGATCCCTGGGGACGACAACCAAAACTATAGCGACGAACTCTTACTGCATTTTTTTCTCAATTTGATCAAGTACCAAAGAGAAAGGTACATCGGCACGCTCACCCAACCCTATCGCTGAAAATTCGTGCTTCACTACAACAACTAATGTCTTGTCACGTTCACTACTGCTCCCGATTGTAATAATAATAATAATAAATTTTTTTTTTACAGATGGCCTATGTCATATAATGTGGTTTTCAACAGGGCACTGCATAAAAACTAAAAACTACAGTACTAAAAATGATAAAATATTAAAATAGATGAACTAAAAAATGTCACACTAAGCGAAGTTATTGAGATTTAAAATGTTTAAAGCTCATACTGTGCGAGTGAGAAGGTTCTGAAGTATAATACCGTTTACAAATTTAATTCTTTTACTCTGGTCAATAGGATTAGACAAGTGCACAAACGTTTTTTCTTCACTATCGTCTCTAACAATGCCTTTCATTTTTAAACGGACAATAGAGAGGAGAAGTCGTTACGTTATGTTGCCATGGTAGTAAAATTTTTGGATCACAACAAACCGAAAATCTAAATCGCACTGTTTCAAACGTCCTCGATCTTATTCAATTTGATTTAATTTGTCAAATGTTGGCGAAACTTACTAGGTTAAGGTGGCCCGAACCTCTTTATGTGCGCTATGGTTATGTTTTTGAATCGCGTTTTCCGGCATGAATGATTTAACCGATTTCCATGTTTTTTGGCATCCTTAATAAAGAATGGTGGAACTTTCAGAAAATATTATTTATTTTCTTGTAGGTATAAAAACGTTTGAGATATCGGCGTATGTTTAAAACCGCATTTTTACAAAAAAAATGTCAATAATTTCGAAACCCAAAGACAGATTTTTCTATAACTTCAAAGTTGATTCTTTGGCAATCTAAACCTATTGTTTTTTAGCTGTTTTCCGTCGCCGTTGCAAAATCTCCCTATTGTTGTCATCCATAAATTTTGCTACCATGGTAATGTGACGTCACACTTGTCCTCTCTATAAACGAAGTACATTTACCCCGGGGGAGAATAGACTATAATGGGGTAGGGGCTCTGAGAGGCCAGCGGCACATACCCAGCAAAAATTAACCCAAGTACCCCCCCGGGACATTTACATATTGAGAGTCTTAGCCAGAGTTTACTCTAAAATATCTCGCATTTTTTGTATAAGCATCTCGCACTGTGCCTCCCAATTGTACTCTTTGTCATACCACTTCCGGAGAGAGCGAGCTTCCTCCAGCCGGAGTTTCCTTGTTGTCTTTCTTACACGTCTGATGGCTTCAGCCCACTTTTCAGGATCATTGCAACGAACCACACACGAAGATCCGAATTTTACAGTACAAATAACTCTTCCGAATCCCGAATTGTTACCCACCAAAATAGGAAGGCCAGCTGAAAGTGCTTTGAGAGCGGTGAGGCCAAAACCTTCTGTTCGTGAAGGCATGATGGCGAGATCCACTGTGTACAAGAGTTCTTTAATTTCTTCGCGACTCTCAGCAAATCTTCCAACAGTTAACTGTGTGCGAGAAATGCCACACTTCAGTAACCTATTTATAACTTCTTCTTCTTTACCTCTTGGTGGCCCGACAAAGTGAAGAAGGTAGCTTTCGTCTTTTAAGCCTGCTACAGCTTTAGCAGCTATATCGTATCCTTTTTGTTCAGTGTCTTCCAAGTTACCACTACCAAACACCAAGATGCGGAACTGTTCCCTCTCCTGTCTGGCTTGCTCCAACTTCGCGAACTCAGAGAAAATTCCAGGAGTGATATTTATCACGTGTTCATCTCTGCCGTGCGGCCGCAGGAGGCTGAGATAGCTTCCTTCAGCTTTGGTCCAATGGTCACGATGACATCAGCTTCCTTACACAAATCTATTTCAGTTCGGTGCTTTTCCTCGCCATCAGGTATCGCTGTTTCGCCTTCCTTAAATATTGCAAGCTCTTCACTGGTAGTGTGTACCATATGAACACGTTTGCACTTGCGCCTTTTAGCTATGACCTGAGCTGGTGCTCCGAGCTTCTGACCATGGCCTATGACGACGTCAATACCGAGATCATCTGAGGGAAAGCTCAATCCCATGATGGGATCAATACCAGGCATCGCCTGTGGTGTGAAAAGACGCACATTAGATTCATCAGCTTCTTGCTTCTCCTCTTCATTGTAGTCTGGCAATAGAATAGTTACTTCTACCTCAGGCTGGCGTGCTAACTGTTTTGCTAATTCTCTGTTTATCGTAGACGGTCCACCTTTTGATGAACTCCATTTCTCTCCCACAGTAGTTACTCTTAAAGGTCTTCTTACTGAGAGAGATCTAGAAGCTCCGTCGTTTGCTTCTTCCTGTTAAGAAGAGAAGGAAATACTGAATCAGTATTGGCTAATTTGTAACAGACACAATAGCGCAGCTATGATTTACTGGACTAAATGCTATAGTGCCCGCAGTGCATGAGTACTATTGTGCTCATCTCTGATCGTGAGTTAGTCTCACCTTGAGCTGGGAGTTTTTCCTGAGCTTTCTGGAGTGTATTTTGCCATTCTTCCAAATTTGATGTTGTGATATCGTTACTAATGGATTAATTACTTTTCCCCTTTTAATGATTTAGTCTACATGCATAAATAAGAAGCCTTGCTGATTCTAATGCCCCCTAATAAGTATACATGAACACTGCTCCTATGCTAGAACGGACTACGATCTGTAAGACGTACTTAAAATTACTATTGACTGTGGAAAATCACTCTACCTTGTAAGCTGTAAATATATAAATCAAAAACAGTCATCAGCGAAATAAGATGAAAGAAATAAATAATGTCGAAAAGTTCATTTTGGCAGTTTCCTTTTAGTCTACAGTGCATACTGGTAACTTCAAAAACACCCAAAAGTTTTGGAAAACTAATACAGCAGTAAACATTTCAAGAAACAAATTTTCACTCAAAGGACGAACATTGTATTCATAAAAATTGTACAAAATTATTCTATCTGACAGCCCTGATATTAATGTTAAAATACTTTCGACTTTGCAAAAGAAATGAGAACGAACTTCGCCAAAAAAATCCGAGACTGAGGAGAAAACCCATTGAATCAATGAAGAGAACTAAGCACACTAGAAAGCACTGGTTGTCAATATCCCTGCTCCCTGAGAAAGAGTTCTTACAGTGGATTACGACAATAGAAGTATACTTACGCGTGCATTTTCATTTCGTGCGAGGCTGGTTCAGCCAGGCCTTCTACTGTTTCTGCTAGGCTAAGCTTATGGATTTCCTGTGGCAATTCACGTTCTTCCGTTATACATGGTTTGATCTCTTCTCCTTTAGCCATGCCCATATTGCTGTCGTTTTCATGTTCATTGCCACCATCACCGACATCCTCGTCACCATCTTTATCTCCGTCACCGATATGACTGTCGTCATTGACACTTAACTCATCACTTGATCCATCTAAGACTTCTTCTGCTAGGCTAATCTCCTGGATTTCATGTGGCAATTCATGTTCTTCCGTAATACAAGTTGTGATCTCGTTTCCTTCACCAATCCCCATACAACTGTCGTCGCTTCCATTTTCACCGCCACCATCTTCACCGGCATCACTGTTATCATTATCGCCATCAGCAAAAGTTGCAGGCAAAAAGGAAGCTGCATTATCATCAAGATCATCATCTACATCCTCAGTGTCATCTTCACTACTTTCGTAGCCGTCATCATCGCGAAGACAAGAAGTAAATAAGAAAGTATTAGTTTACAAACTACTTCCAAGAGAACGTATTTTTTTTTGTCAAAATCAGGAACGATCCTTGAGCAAAAATACCTCAAAATTGTTTAAAATAACGGGGCGAAACGAAGCCGGGTAATAGTGAATGTAGTGAATCCCTGCCCTGGGAAAATCCGATACTGAGGGAAAAAATCCTTGGATGAATAAAGAGAACCAAGCCCACTGGAAAGCACTGGTTATCAATATCCCTGCTCCCTGTGAGAGAGGTCTTACAGTGGATTGCGAAAGTAGTAGTATACTTACGCGTGCGTTTTCATTTTATGCGAGACTGGTTCATCTAAGCTCTCTACTGTTCCACGCAGACTAAGCTCATATTGGATTTGCTGTGACAATTCGTGTTCTTTTGAAGTACATGTTGCAATCTGCTCTCCTTCAGCACTGCCCATATTGTCGTCGTTTTCTTCTTCACTGCCACCATATACTGCATTATTGCCACCATTTTCACCGCCATCACTGTTATTACTATCTTCATTATCATCAAAATCATCATTTGGTCCATCTATGACTTCTGCTACTAGGCTGAGCTCGGTAAACAGAGAAGTGTCATTTGAGTTGCGCGAGTCCCTGTTTGTAGGACTCATAAAACTTAGTTTGGACAGCAAGTTTTTCGCTGTAGGATCCGGACTGCTGCGAAACTCCACATGGGATAGAACTTGGTCGCTCATCAAACGAACTGGCAGTTGACCGGTGTACGGGAGGTTACTTTCAAACCTGAAAAAAAGAGCATAAAATTAATCTACATTTATACTCATAACCCACAGACGCATGAGCCAGTTTATGGCTCGAAGTGGGACAAGTTGAAGAAGGATGTAGCCTACCCCTCTCCCCTTCTACTCCCCCTTCGGCTTTTGCTATTTACATGGGCACCTGCTGTGGTACTGCTAATCGAATTTTATTGAATAATAATAATAATAATAATAATAATAATAATAATAAATATTCAATTATCTTCTCCCCTTAAGAGGCTTTTCAGCTGAACCAAATAATGTAATTTAAACATAACAAGGGTTGAGAATCCCAACTGGCAGGGAGTAAACTAGTTGTGTAATTACCACCATGGCTGAGATGCCACTCAGCCACGCCGCCTCCTTCAAAAATCATCCTGAAAATGTATATTTCTCAAAACAGTTTCGATTCTATTAAAGTTTAACATGTAAAAAAAATGTTATAATTAGTCCATTAATTTTGTTGCCGAATGTTTTTGTTTTACGTAAACTTCATTTGACCTTGTTCCTGTTTCTAGGCTCAGGAAGAGAGAGGACCCCAGTAACGAGATTGGACGTCATATCCCTTATCTCATAACCGAAAAAAAAGAGGGACTGTTAACAATCCTAGTACCCCTTTTCCACAGTGTAGTGCTAAACTGGGCAGTAACCGTTACGAATGGCAGAACATGTTCTTAAGTATCAACGATTGCTGCAACGAAGATCTAGTTGCATAATATGATATGGGGCAACTCTTATACCAACGTCTCGTGACAGGGTTGCGTGATAAGTTGCAAGAAAAACTGCATAGTGAGAAACAACGCCCTATAACTTACCCAAGGTAAAAATCGTCCATGTTTTCCACATCAACTGGTGTTATTCCTCCAGATACAAATACAAATGCTTTGTCCCGCCCAGGTATCATTTCCTTCCGTGAAATTCCCTCAGTCAGAACCACGTTTCTTTCGTTGAGTTCTAGAACTGTTTCCTCTCTTAGGTGAGCGGGGCAGCAAATAAAATGGAGAACAACTTGTGAATGGGCACGATCATGTTGCTCAAAGTAGGCGAAGAAAACTGCAAGCATCGGCTGGTTCCAAATGAGGCTTGACAGGCAACTGATTGTTCCAGAAACGCTGAAGTCCTCTTTATACAATCCAAAAACGCAAGCGTATCTTAAAGAGAGACATCAAAGAGAATTAAGTCATTACTACATTGCTTCAGAACGAAAACACCCCGCTGGAATTATGGGAATCGAAGATGGCGGTCATTCAGTCACACGTTATGACCTAACTCATAACAAGATTTAACTACAGTAAGACGTTACTATTAATGACCCAGTACACAATTACGCTACAAAAGCACAATTAAACAGCATAAACCGTCGATGAAGGCAAAAAAATCTAAATTTTAGGAAGGAGGCAAAGAAAGAAAGAAACAAAAACACTGCAAAGGACCTTTACTGGTATAAAGGTTTGAATACTTATGGTAAGCCCATCGCGAGTCGACAAATGGTCAAAAGCATTGACAATGCTAATGCACTTTAACTTGCATATAACATTTAAATTTTAGTTCAGGAGTTCACAAGAAATATTGTTCATTCCAAATTAGAAAAAAACAACATTTGGATTTTCTCTTACCCGGAGAAGTGTTCAACCTGGAACGTAACAAATGTGCCGTCAAAATTTACAGGAATTTTAAGGTCATCTGTGATTTCCATCCACTTTTTATTTTCGCCATCAGAATTTAAGAACAATACTCTGACACAGCACGTCGAGGGGTCTGGAGTTCCTTCCTGGTCGCTTCGTAGAGACACTGGCAACTGAATTGTGACCGGTTTCAAGAACTCAGCTAGTTGAGGGCAGGTTATACGCAGTACAGGGCCAAGAAACACGTCCTACCCTTCAAATTCTTCACTTGGAACTTCTTGCACCTGAATGAATAAAATTGGCAGAACTACATAAACTTAAATAGCTTGTTCTACGTCTGCTTCATATTTTCTAGTCTTGACAACAGTACGTAGCCAGAGATGTCCTTAGGCCACACTGGTCGCCAATCGAAACTAGTACAATGAAACTGTATTGTTTCAGTCACGCCGCAATAATACCTTTAGTGTCACCTGGATCAGCAGAACGTACATTTAGGTTTCTAGGTAACCTAAGTTCACTCTGTATTAAAGTATTTTTGTCGCGACTGGAGAATTTTAAGTTGCCGTAGAAACGTAGTGTCTTGAAACTAGCAGAATGTTACCACCTCACGTATCAATCTGCTTGTCATCGTGACAAGGCAACTTTTCAAACCTTTAGTTACCAAGGGCGAGATTAATGCACCTATCAATGTTATGCCGGCGGGGGGGGGGGGGGGAGGAGGCAGGGCATAGGGTGGGGATTTGATTGTCTTTGTTGGCCCTGGCGTAGGGCATTTGAGGGGAGGGGATATTTGAATCTTTCTTCGCCCGACGTGGAGATATTTGACTGCCGACTCGGACGAAAAAGACTGAGACCGAACATATGTTTCCCACTTCCACGCTTCACGCATGCGCCGTAAGGTCTGGAAAGATCTGGAAATCATGAAGGCCAACGAGAACAAGCGAAAGCTGTGTGGATTTCACTGTTTTGCCTTCAAATTTAGTTTGTTTTAGCGTGTTTTTGATCAATTGAACCTCTTAAGATACTGTGGTATGAAAGTAAACAGAAGTAAAGAGCAACGAAGTCGATTTTTACAAGTACAATTATTGATCAGTGTTTGGCTCATTCGCTACAATCACTGTAAGCTTATAAAGCTGACTTTCTTAGTACCCTTTACTAAGAACGGTATATTTAAAGTTACAAAATGTGAACTTTCTCCTAAAGGTTTCTGTAATCTACGGAGTGTAACACGGATGAAGGTTAAAACGTATAATTGCAGCTGTAACAGGAACATGTATCTATGGTGATGCAGCAAAGTAATATAAATAAAGATTTCGTAGTTTTATTTGGAGATATTTTTATTGTGCCTTCCTTGGGTCCAGCCTTGAGATATTTGACAGTGCAATGTGCAGCCCGGGGTGGGGAAATTTGGTTGCATTTGCCCGAGGGCAGGGAATTTGACTGCAAACTCTTGAAAAATGTCAAATTGCCACCCCATGTCCCGCCTCCCTCCCCCCCGCCGGCTTTACATTAATAGGTGCATAATATGACAATTTTCCTACCTTCAATTCCAAAGGAAACTTTGCTTTTGGTGGAACAGCCTTTTTGGGGACCGTAATAGTCACATCAAGATAGTCAGGGTGACTGAAAAAGCCGCCATTAGGTGTGATGGTGTAAGTTGGAGAGGGCTTGAGACGAGAAACCATTGCGTATGTTGAGCACTCAGTTATGTTAGTCTGCGCAACGGGAAAAGAAAGGTCTGGGGTGCCATAGTGAAAGGGAAAGTCATCTTTGATGTCTGTAGACAAGACATATGAAAAACAACGAAATATGAATACAGTGCTAGTGTTATTTTTCATTATAATTATCATTATCATTGTAAAAAAGATCATCACAGTTGAAGATGCAAAAAAATTCAGGCAGGAAAGAAAACTCAGCCTTAAATTCTAGATTCTATGCCGTGGATCAGTCCAGATTTCAGGTACTGGATTCCAGTCTTTGTCAGTGGAACTTGAATTCTGGATTCCAAATCGTTAGTAGGACTTCAAATTCCTTGAGCTGTATCCTGGATTCCAAAGTCGGTCCAGGATTCCGAATTCCAAGAGTAAAATTTTCCCGGATTCCGGAATCCAATAAATGGTTCGGAAACTAACTTGGGGCTGGTGTAATTAAATTGGCTCTTAACTCACCCGTTAAAGATAAAGACGAACTAATGAATATATGAATTTCATACATTTGAACTGCTTCCATAGGAACACCTAAGGTGTGAACGGGAAGAAGCAATAGAGAGTTTCTTAAAAACCCTTACGTATCGGGGAAACGGCAAACGTCAGATTCAAGTTGAGAATTTCTCAAAATAGAAAATTAGCAGATAAAAACAGCTCAAAACAATTCTTATGGATAAAAATTGCGCGAATCTACTAATTTAGGAGTAGAAATGATGAGCATTAAACGACTAGTAAAGAGGAAACTTGGTCACGTACAAATTCGCGTTTGCCATTGGACGTAAAGTCATGCTTAACCTCTATAATAATGAAGTTGTGCAGTCAACTCCCTTTATGACTGACTCCTTATAAGATACCAGCACTATGATTTGGTTTTAGACAGATGTCCATCTTAAAAGGAGTCAATTTAAAAGAATGGAGAAGGGCAGAGACCAGCTCTAGGTAGGTTTAGCGAGGTGTCCGTTGAGAGAGAGCTGACTGTAACACCACAAAAGGAACGCCCGTAATTGTATGGCTATAACATGTATGGAAGGTAATTTAACAAATACATAAAGACTGGCTTGAGACAATGGACTGCTGTTCAAAGAGCAAATGATTTAAAAACCTTGCCAGCACCGCAAGTCCTCAGTTCCATCCATTTCTTCCCATTCATTGCTTTCCCAATCGATCAGCCTCTTTATCACCAGTTCGTAGCCCTGTAAACCAGGCGCACTGTGAGAGAGAACCAGATTCACCTCAGCATTGAATTCCAGTTCATCGCCAGTGATGGTCGAAATCTCAAGAACATTGCTGACAACTGACTCATGCTCTTGCAGTGGGGGAGAACGTGCACTGCATCTCCATCGGCGGACCACTATTGGGGTGGGCTCAGACACGGCGTCAGGAGGGAACAAAATGCGGGCACCCCATCGTTTGAGAACCCAGTAGGTACCTTCACTGGTAAGCATTTCTCTGCAACTAATCAATCAATCAATCAATCAATCAATCAATCAATCAATCAATCAATCAATCAATCAATCAAACAATCATCAAACAATCCATCAATTAGCGGACCTCATTGCCCTTTTGCATAAAAAGTTCCCCAAACGCTCAAACGGGTTAAAAGAAAACTTCCCTCATTTTTTCTAAACAGGTAATAAGGTCGTTTTGCCAAATTAAGCTTAGTTGGGCATTATCAGGCAGGTATGACCCTATCATGTAACGTTGACCTTTTATTTTAAGCAACATAGAAACTAACGAGCTTGCTTGCTTAAAGATGGTAAAACGTAAAGTTTTGCCACAGGAAGATGAATCGCCATGGGATTACTGATTGTACTCTTATATACTGTTCCTTACCTGTGTATACCCTCAAACAAAATCCAATGTTCCCTGAGAGACAACTCTAGTCTGCTACACAGCCGTTTTTAGCATCACGCAACGCTCCTCCCCAGAAGCATTGCGTGACGACACTAAAAACGGCTGCGTAGCAGACTAAGACAACTCTTGACGCAAAATGAATGGCATGATTAGTCAGAATGGAGGTTTCTTAATGTCACTGTGCTCTTACAGTGGTCTCAAGGAACATTAGTATACATACTCGTGTAAGTTAACTTTTCCTAAGTCTGACTCATCAAAGTCATCATCATCAGCGTCATCCTCGCCACCATCGTCACCAACAACATTGCCACCGTCATCGCCACTATCATCGCCACCATCATCGGCACCATCGTCGTTGCCGCTATCGTCGTTTTCATTAAAATCATCATCTACACTGTCATCGTCATCATTACTACTATCGTAGTCGTCATCATCATCGTCATCGTTGTCAGAAGACGTCTCTGATAAACACAATGCGGAATGTTTACTGCATAAAGTAACGCTAATTTGTACTTGTTCAGTTGAGAAAAGAAAAATAGAAATATTATTCAAAGTCATCTGAATATACTTGATTATGCATGCGAGTCATTAATTCAATGTATATTAAGGTAAATGGGAATGTATTCCCCAAGCTATTCCCTGATTGGTTTTGCATCGATATTTAAACCAATCCTGCGTCAAACTGCCCCTTATTCGCAGTCAGTAAAGAGTGTAAGAGATTGCGCCATATTTCACGACCCAGTGCCCCCGTCCCGAGAGATCTGTGTTCGGTCTCCTCCGAAAGACACTCCGTGTCGTTCCTTGTCTACGCCGGGGAGTCACGCTCCATTCATTAATCCACAACAATGATTTCAGGAATAATATAGTACTCTATTGATCACAAGTTTGGAGACGAAGAAGCCATATGTAGTGAAATATCACGCAGTAACACGCATAGAGGAGTAATTTTTAGGCCCCGACCACACAGTGGAACAAAACGAAAATGCATACGTATCGTATTAATGAGAACGGTTGAAAACGGTCGAAAACACATCAAAATGCGTGTTTGTAGCATGTGCATAGAGTTCAACTAACATCACAACGTGCAATTCTATCGGTTTCGAACATTTCATGAGAAACGGTGGATGGACAGTCAAAACGTATCAAAACGGCAGTGTGGACGCGAATCGATCGATGCGTTTTTGCATACTGTTGAAAACGCATCAGTGTGGACAGAGCCTTAGTTACACATAATGCAGCAACTACCAGTCAAGTCCATACCTTTGTATCTTATGATATTTGACAACAGAGCAATAACCTTTCAGTAAATTCTGTTTATTTTTTTAATAGCTACGAGACCTTCTTTCAGTATTCTCAAATAATAAAAATGAGTATAATAGTAATAATAATAATAATAATAATAATGGTACCACTAACCTGCTTTTTTGAACGGATTAAGAGAACTCAAGGAAAAAGATGCTCCTCGCTTGGATTCGGCCTATATAAAAAACGAAACACTTTTAGTTAGAACACTTTCTCTTACGTTTCCACCGGTTCTATTTTTCTTGAATAACAAAAATGTGTCGAAGACGGTGTGTCAGGTCTACTGATATTTCTTATGTCTTACCTGTAGCAGGGTGTGATACTTTGTTGCCTTCCTTTCATATCCAAGTGATGTAGCCAGATCCTCTAGTGTAGTGAGCAAGTCAGTTTTGTCTTGTTTCTCTTTTAACTCTGAACCGTTCTTTTTCCACCTTCTCTCGTAGAATCTAAAAGATTCCTTTTCATATTTCTCATAAAGTTCTTTATTTTTAACCGCCTTACACAACCTTAACAAAGTTTGTAAGATGTGCTCTCTCTGCGCGTAAGGCAACCTCTTGGTGTCGGGGGAATTCCACGCTCCTTCGTAAAACCAAAGAGCTTCGCTTTGATATTTTCTCCTTGTCTTGACATCAGCCTCTTCTCCAAGCCGTTCGTTGATAGCATCGATGATCTTCATGTTGGCCTGAGAGAACTGAAACCCGTCAAAACTTTTCTCCTCGTCCCAGGATCTTTGATAAAACTCCAAGACTTCCTTCTGAAAAGCCCTCTTTCTCTCTCTGGGAAGGATATCCTCGTAGCTTTTGATAATTCTGTCCCGGACATCACTGTGGTTCCCTTTCCACAGGGTTTTCTCAATCTCCCATGCTTCCTCGTAGTATTTTTCAGCTTCATCATAATCCTCGAGACCTCGAGAAATTTCTGCCATTTGAAAAGTGCTCCGGACAGTCAATGGATGTCTGCCAAGAATGTCTTTCCGAATCTGATACCCGTTATAAGCATATGTTTTTGCCTCCTCAAACTGCATGAGCCACGAGTGAGCGTTAGCAATGTTTCTGTTATAAAGTGCTGTGAATAAAATGCCTTTGAGATTAAGTTCCTTGGCTAGATCTAAAGCCTCTTGATAGTTTTCTATAGCCTTTCGAAAATTCGTCATGGCCTCGGGCGTCATTCTGTGTTTGATATACTCTTGAATGGCCATAGATTCATAAGCTGTCCCAATTTGACTTTTAAAAAGAGGCAAGTCAAAGTGTTCCCTTGACCCCGAAAGTTCTTGACGCATTTCGTATGCTCTTGTGTAAAACTTAATCGCTTCCTCTGGATTTCCGAGACAGCTGTAGCAATTTCCAATTGCATTCAAACATCTACAAGTGCTTGTGTGATTTTTCAATCGGTCTTCCATTATTTCCAGGGAACGCCTCAAACAGTTGAGTGCTTTTGGCCACTTCCCTGCTCGGTTGAAGATTTCGCCTTCAACAAAAAGACAAGAGCTTTTCTTGAACTTGAAAAGCTCAGTCTTTTTGCTCTCCCTCTGCACCCTCTTCAACAACTCCCTGGCCTCTTGAACAACGTTCGCAGCCTTACGCCATCCTTCAAGATTGAGTACCTGCAAAGCTTCCCAGCAGCGCATTTCTGCTCGAAACATGGAGCCTACCGAGAAAAAGAAACAAGAGAAAATTTAGCACGCAGGCTAGAGAAAAGTAACAACCTGACCATTTGGTAAAGGTGGAGCCCTGAGGAAGAGTTACTATTAGAGAACTGAGTTTCTGTGAATTGGAGTTTTACCTTAAAAATTACGTGAGATAGACTAAATCCTATACATTTCTTATGTTTTGTTGTATTTGTAATTTGTTTTATTATGTGAGTAGCGCTTTCAATGCAAAATGGCGGCATGCACGAACAGGTTACCCAAGAAGTGTAATAAAAATAAATCAAATAAACTCTAGTACATACATTTTAGATATACATTATGCTGCCACATCGGCAACTATAGCTAATATACAGCATGCAGTGTTGTAATCTATGTAAAGAAAACTAGTGCTAGTACTAAAAATCCCCATCGACAGGGATTATGTTTAGTAACATTCTGATTCCGGAACAAGATCATCCGAATGACTCTTAAAGAGCAAATGATCGTTTTTCACGAACACTTAAAACTAAGGTTCTTTTTTGTGATTAATTTGGTTGTGTCTATTAGCATCATTTCATTTAAAACGGAAAAGCTGTGTCTTATTATTTGAACCCCTGGAACGTTAACAGCTACCTATAATAAACTAGAGATTACCACATAGAAGACAATCCTCACCTTCCTTTCCATCTTCCTCGACCTTTTCAGCCCAGACACGAAAAATCTTTCTTCTTTGTTTTTGATCATTGAGCATGGCTTCAAGTAGATAACAAATCATGACGATTTCAGGATCTTTCCAGGGAATAATAAAAAAGCTGGACTTCAACGAAATTTCCAGGGCAAGTTCAAAGTTGAGTTTGTCAAAATCAAAGGTGTCAAAGGCTTTATCGTACTCCTTGTCCAAAAGGGCTGCAATTGTGGTCAACTGAGAAATGAAATGCTTGCAAAAGTTGTCTTTTGCCCTCTGGTAAGCCTCTAAGAAAGCCTGGCTATTGCCAATACTTTTAAAAAACTTTCGCATCAAGGGATGTATGTCATACAACAGTTCTTTTGCCTCTGGAACAACGGACGCCACTTGACTGTTGCGAAGGGCTTCCATTCTTATTGCAGCTTCCGAGACGTTTACTCCAAGTATCTCAGCTGCTGCTTCCAATGAAAATGGGCGGCAGAAGAGTGACACTGAAACAGCAGACTCTTTAAGTGTTTTACTTGGAAGGAAAAAGAACATTTTCCTCAAACATGACAGCTGTTCCTCATCGATACCTTCTTCTTTCGCGTCAAACGTTTCTTTCTTCTCAGTCTCTTCATCTCCAGAGTCTTGGGACGGCTCCACCTCTAACTCCTGTTCAATGGTTCCAAGAAGCCCTTCTGCATCAGCTATCTCTTGTCTTAAGATTGACGCCATTCCATTAAGCAAGAGCGGCTTTCCTTTGCACATCTCGACTAGTCTCTCTCTTTGGCTGCCGTGAATAGCAGGCGTCCCTTGCCTTTGAAGGAGCTCCGCCGAAGAGATCTTTTCTAAACTTTTCACTTTGTAATTATCCACACCGTGACGAAATGCACTCCTGGATGTTAAAAGAATCTTCAATGAAGATTTCGCTTGACCATTGATAAGGCGCTGGAGGAAAGTGACAAAATCATCATTAAGGCTAGTGACAGCCTTGCTGTTTCCGCCCGAAAATTGATCAACGTTGTCTAGAAGCAGCAATATGTCCTCTTGTCCCCGTTTCCGTAACTGCCGCATTTTTAAAATAACAGGATTTGCTTCATAGCTCACAGTTGCTGTCTCCTTTGATCCGATCATCAATGCCTGTAAAACTTGGAAGTGAACGTCCTCCATCCTTTCCACTTCTCTCAAGTCCACTTTGAATTTCATCGTTCCTTGCCGCTGCGACAAAACCTCAGTTGCAAGTCTCGTTTTTCCGACACCGCTTGATCCATACAGGTTCAAGACGCTCGATCCACCAGTTGTTAACTTCGACATAACATTTTCTAAGTCGCTGTGTCTCCCGGTTAATTCCTTTCTTGTCGCTGCCGCTGGCTCTTCAGTCTCTTGCAAGCGGATTGCCTTGAAACCTTCAATCTTTGCATCAATTCGTTCCTTCTTAGATGTTTGTGGAGTTACCACAAACTTCTCCAACAAAGTCAAATTGTCCTCCGACACAAGACCCTGATTTGCAAAAAGATGCAGGCATGAATATAAATCCTGATCTCCTTTATCCGCGAACTTTCCTTTCTCAAAATTCGTTTTGATAGACGATACAGCATATTTAAGTTCTTCTGGGCTCAGATCATCGACGACATCCTTTAAAAGTTTATCAAACCGAGGAGAAATCTCTCCCGTCCACAACGGTGCCTCAAGCGACGCCATTGTGTGTTCACGGGAGGCCAAATTTATGCATAGTAGGAGTGAACCGTAAAGAATTCAAGGATGGGAGGGTGCAGGAGCCAATAATCGGCTCCTGGAGGGTGACATTACCAAAACAATTCCTTCAAATATATAAAAAAAAGTATGTCCTCCGCAAAATAATTCTGTAATAGACCTAATTCACGGTTAGGTTATTCTTCCTAATTTCACCACAAACCACAAAATTCTTTGCGGTGCGCCTTTTATTGACCTTAACCATATGTGGGTGTTCTTTTCAACTTCAAGGCTCTGGTCTACGAATTGATGACCATTGCCCGGGGGTACTCTTGGGAATTCTTGGTGGGGGTGTGCTGCCCAGTTCTCAAAATCCTGACCCTATTTCAGACCAAAAATGTCATTTTTCACACCCGTTTTCAGACTAAGAGAGAATGAGCTAGATCATTCTCTCTTGTTCAGACCTGGTCTCTAAGAAATTATGCCAGCATTACTTAGATTAGAACAGCAGCAAAATAAGGTTTCTTGAAATATATTTCGAATTCGCATATTTCTCTTTCTTTCTTACTCATTTGGAAACGTTCATACACTCCGTAGTTCCCTCGAAAACCATACCCGATTCCAGATTTAAATGGGCAAAGTCTATACCCCTTTTCTAGCCCGCGTGCAGGCTCACTTGTGCGAATTCAGGGAAAATTCTTTTGCGAATAGCGGCTAAAAAAACCCTACCCTTTCGGGGGGGCACATACCTATATGGCTTATATAAGGGAGTACCCACCTAGGGATCATTGATCCCTAAACGTAGTGCAGTTTTATTATAAAAGATTAAAAAGCTTTAAGCTTTTCGCCTAGATCCTCGCTACGATCCTTAGAAAGGAGATCAGTTGATTCTGTGATGGAGCAGTCACCTATTAAGGGTGTAGTAGTCCCTCATTTCTGTCATTTTCCGTAGCCTGCGAACAGGCTCCCAAGTTGAGCGGGGCAGGGTTCCTTAGGGAGAGAACAACTAGCCTGCGTAGCAGGCGCCGGAACGGGTAGGGGATAGGGAGGAAGGGAAAAAAGAGGGGGATTGGGGAGAGAGGGCTCCCTTCCCTTTTCCCCTCTTTCGTGCTTTTCCCCCTCCCCCCCTCCCCTTCCCCTTTTTGCAACGGAAGAGCGCGTGACAAATGGGTGGAATAGAATATTTCTATCGCTCTTGAGAAAAATTAGGGACTACCCGTAGTGCTACGTGTGTGGAGTTCACATTGCCCACTTGTCCCCACCCCCCCCCCCATCGTTTCAAATTTCTCCCGTATCAAAAACAATGCTTATGCAAAATTTTGTGGGGAAAAAAGTGCATTTAAATCACATAATCAGCGGGGGGGGCCCACGACTTAGCGAAATTTCGTGTACCTATGATCCACCGATTTATGACATCACATCCGGTTGCAGAGTTGCTGCTCTGTTTTCGCGCGAAGCACAAAGATGGACGCCCGATGCTAGTTGGTTTCCTCGTTATTTTTACCCACAGACTAACGGAATTATGTATCTTGAATGCCGAGAATATTAAGAAGGTATATAGCTGGCCTTTCAAACAAATGTCATGACCAAACAAAGAAGTTTTAGTATTATTTTAACGATGAATATCATGCAGCTGCGAGGAATGTCATGGCGAGTCTTGCGATGTTTCAAAACGAGTGTCGTTAACGTTTTGCGGCTTTTGCGGCCTCTGATTTAGAGAAGTCATCAATCAAAATATAATTTCCTAAGCGGAATAGAATGGGGAAAACGCCGATGGCCACAGTTTAAAGTGTTCTCCGCTGAAAGGCTGGATCACGCCCCGTAAAGTTGCAGAAACTTCCACTCAACTGCGTGGTTTTGAGGAATGTCATGGTGAGTCTTTCGCTGTTTGTAATCGAGCGTCACTCAAGAGTTTGGCTTTCGCGGCTTCTGATTCGTCAAAGTCATCAATCAAAATTGCCTATCCTGAGCGAAATTCCGTGGAGAAAAAGCTTATAGTCACAGTTTAAAGTGTTAACAGCTGGAAGGCATTATAACTCGACGTAAAGTTGCTGCAAGGGCTCAGTCTTCTGCTGTTCGAAGACCCTCTGGCATAATGTCGCATAGATAAGGTTAGTAGGTTTGCTTATTTTTCTTTTAGTGCACGTGAGAGAATTACAAGGAGCGTAGAGTAGCGAAATATTAGAGTTATTCAATGTTAGAGCGTGAGCTTTTAATAGTTAAGAGAATTAGATAATTTTTTGAATGATTGATGAAAGGGGAATTCTTAAAGAACAGGTGGTTACTATTAGAAAAGGGCAGTAAAACATCCTAAAGAACTACCCTTTTTCTCACAGCACTTTCTACTGGATCTCTAGAACTGTATTTTGTTGTGTAAGAAACACATAAAATAGAAAAAATGTGACAGAGAATAGACCATTTGCTTTGGGAGGTGGTGCCCCAGGAGAGGTGTAGATGTTAAGAGGGCCTACACCAAGAAGAACAATATTATAACAAAAACAATAATCTCGATGATCAATTATTATCACTAGTAGCCTTTTTTGAGTACGATAGTATACCAGAAAGATACCACATGCCTGCAATTGCTGTGATCATAATTTACTGTTTTAGAGGGAGGCATGCAAGGTTTTTGCTTAGGGGATTTCAGGGGTGGTAACAGCACACTTACACTGTATGACAGAGTGCATTTGTTGCTTATGGGGGATTGTGAAACTTAATGACAGCAAACTTAATTTGCACAGATAAGCAAAATTGCATTGCCAGTTATTTTCTCTCTGTGTGGTAGGGGATAGACAGTTCAATTACATGTGAAGGACTGGAAGTATATTTTTTGCCAATTTTCCCTTGCCGAGCCTTAAAATCCATATTGTACGACAGTTGTGCATAAGGGATATTTGCATTATTTGATTCTAGGATCCTTAAAAGTTGTAAGGAGAGGGGGTCTTCATGGCCAAAACAAACAAAAAGTATTTTATATGAAACTTGAATGAAATTTCTACCTGGTAGGGAGTTGTTGGGAGAAAATGGCCTCCCTGGAAAAAGAAAGGATATTTTTTGTTCTGTAATATGAAAATTTCATCTTAAGACTTGCACTTTTTGTTACTAGAAACAATACATGTAAGCGATGGAACCAAAATTCGAAGGTTACTGCAATAATTCACTTGAGTAGAATGGTTTTTCTGTTTCCTAATAACAATGTTTTTACTCTGTCATTTTTTAATAAGGTTGACAGTGGTCTTCTTTTATTACAATGTTGAATGGCATGCCTGAGGGGGAGGGGTATGTACCTGTAGCTGGTGGGGCAAAAGGGAGTATCCAACAGAGAGTTGAAACCTTTTTAGGACAAACAGTCACCCACTGCAGCTTTGAGTGAGCCAGTGATCATTTTTTTTCTTTTGGCCATACATTGACAGTATTTTTATTTTTTGCTTTATACTTCAATTTAAATTTTTTCCTATGTTTTTGGGTATGAAAATGTATGATAATGAGTATGACACAAAGGAAACTAAAATTATCCAGGGATAAAATTGAACCATAATAATAATGATATCCAGCTGTGTATAATTAGTATGTATACAACAGTTTTTCTTCTAGTGTTAAAGGAAATACTGAAATTTTATTCACCTACTTTATTTGATTGATCAATGATATTATTATTGTTCTAAAAAAAAGAAACATCAAAATATTTTCAATAAATTACATGTGAATTTTAGAAACGTGCAAACCAGCCCTGAGACATTCAAGCTGTATTTATTTCCTTTTTCCAAAAAAATATCCACATTCCTGTTATTGACTAACGTCCTTTGATCCTGTATTTGGCTCAAAATCTTAGTGCTTAGATTCACAATGCATTTCTGATTCTTTTCCAGTATCTACTGAAAACTACAGTCAAATATATACCATGTCTTGTTAGTTGTATCCTTGACAACAGGCTCTCAATGCAATGTTCAAGTTGTTTTAACACACAATCCCCCAACAAGTGAAGGTCTATGAAATATTGCGTAAATGTAGATAAATTATTATAAACATCTTTTTTGTGTCAAGAAGTGTTGACACTCCTATTTCAATCTTCAAACGGCTTGATTTGCATAAAAAGAGTGGTTTTTTTTATTGTTCAGTAGCTCTCGGCTCAAGTTCATATCTTGATCCCATCAATGTATCTTCAGCTTTTACCAGAGGTTTCAGTGGTTTCAAAACAAGTCAGTGACCACTGGAGTTCCATCGGCTACTTGATTGTATGTTGCCAGCAATTCCAGTGCCCCCAGCCTCAAGATTCGGCTGCCTACTTTAAAACATTTTGAAACCCCTGAAAGTTATCTACTGATGGTGAGCTAGTATAATTTTACAAAGGAACCCTAGCATAGGATCAGAAAGCCAAGCCAAGTAGTGTAGGATAAAGACTGATCATCTCAAAACCCACTCCCTATTCCATGGCACATACCTGTATAGAAGTACCACAACCTTCTCCCTGGGTGTTAAAGTAACAGTAAAGAGGGGTTTCAGGTGTAGCCTCTTGTCTTTGTTTTATTTTTCTGATTTGCTACAACCTTTGCTCCTCTGTAGGGAAAGATGGTTTGGCAAGAGAAAAGCAGAAGACAGTTTGATCAAAGGATTTATTAATTCACATTTTGCTATTCCATCTGTTAAGAGGATTTTCTAACCAGGCCCGGGTTGCTCGAAGCATGGTTAGTGCTAACCAGCGTTTAATACCATGGAAACCTATTCATTTTGATACCTCTTAACCAATGGTTAGCGCTAACCAGGCTTCGAGCAACCGGCCCCAGATCATTAAAATAGTCTGGAATTTATTAAAGCTCAAAATAAAAATACATGCTGTTCTTGTGCTTCCTTTAAAAGACAGCCTTAAATAAATTGCAGGTCTGAAAAATGGAGTTGTAAATAAGCTCATCTGGCTATGTTAATTTTTGATATTTTTTTTTCCATCAAATTTAATTACTAGTGAAAACCTGCAACCAAGAACCTGTATTTTCCCAAGTTAGCCTAAACAAGTCAGGTTCTTAAATAAAAAACTAATTAGCACAGATTTAGGCTATTTAGGTTCAGTCTCAAATAGGTCCTTATTTTCTGAAAAAAAAAATACTTTGTAGCTGTGAGCTAAAAGTATTTAGTGGCATTCAGCTCTTTCCTTAGTATATGTAAAACCTGTACGCCATCACATTGCAGTCAGAGTAATAATAAATATTATTAGACACCTATGTCTCAAAAGAGGACCCTGAATGATGACTTATCTTACTTTACCAAGTGTACACTGTGCAGAAGCTTTTTCTAAGAGATTTTATAAATAATGGTAATAGGACTGAGGGGAGTCCAATTCAGTCTGTAATCATACAAGTATTACAAACTTGGACAACTGCGAAGCAGGAGTCAGATTTGTTTAATCGTGAGTATGATAATTACAGATTGAATTGGACGACACAGAGTCCTGTTACCAATTAATAATTATAACCGTTACAATTTCCAAGAAAATAGATGCATTCCTTTTTGGTGAAAGAGTGTTTGTTCATACCAAATGTCCAAAGTAAGGGAAAATATCACTGGTGGAGACACTGCCTGAATGTTGCATATTCATCCATTTTGGATTAATCCCCAGTTTGTTTGGGTAAGTGCTTGTTGGTATGGTTATCATAATAACTTCTGTGATTGGTGGATTTAGCTGAGTGCATTTAATATGATTGGCTAATATAACTGTCCCATTACAGGCAACTATACACAATGATTAAAGAAAAATAAAGCAGTTAATGCACCAATCAAATTTGAGGAAATTGTAATGGTTATGATTAATAACCCATTTCAAATTTGAGTGCTCTTTTATAAAGACAGCCTAACTGGAAAATTTTAGCCTGACAGGTTCTTAAAAACCAGTTTCTCAGTCGTGGATTTTTCCTGTATCCTTGTTGAGCTTAATACTGCACATCACTATGCTGGGTGTCAGCCAATCCCTTTTTTGTTTCTCCATGTCAATGAGGTCAGATAGGGATTTACATTTGGTCTTCTAGACCATGGTGCCTTTAATAGAAAGCTTTCTTCTCCTAATCAGGATTATATTAACCATCCTTTACTCTGACTGATACTTAATTGAGGGATGAAGAACACTAAGGGATGAAGTTGTCATAACACAACCACCAACTCCTTTCCACAGGAGGAACAGAATGCTTAGGGATGGAAAATAAACATGAGAAACTGACTGAAGTATAGAGAGTATTCACATGACGTCATGGTGGCCATATTGGTGTCCCAAAACAATGAAACAGAGACCATGTTGGTGTCCCAAACTAATAAGCCAAGTGAGGGAAATATGTGCAGCACAGCCTCCCCCCCCAGAAACCTTGATTTTCTTTAAAGCTGCTTAGTGCAAGATCATTAGTTTCAGTCTTTCCTGTGAAGTTTTTTAAGTCTTACAAAAAAAACTACAGTTAACACAGTCGTCTAGTTAAAATTTGCTGATCCCTGACAAGAAAGTGAATGTCAGGGAAACAGACACTTAGCCTTAAGTTCCTTGAAAGAGAGTTGGCATGTAAAGTCAAGAAATGTCTTACCAAGGACCAGCTTCGAAGCACACTACTGTGCACTGGCCTAGACACTGTCAGAGGATTCCATCTAAACAGAATTGACATCCTGAACCAGCTCAACATGATTTCAGTGTCTTCTGTTGCTGCAGATTTTCCATAAACCAGAAAAGTGTATTCCTCGAAATGTCAGCATTCTTCCTTCCTTTTAACTTATTTGACAGTGAGTTGTACTTAACATTAATGTTTTATGGCTCTGTAACTACATTTCCATCCTCATGGACTTTCATCTCTCTTTACAAGTTGTGTCACGGTAGACATACTTTTTAATACTTCTTGATATTCTCTTGTTTGTGCTCTTCTGTCGTCTATTTTTGTCTTCTCAGCTAAGCAAAATAAAATACATAATTTAAACATTAATGCCCAGAGGACTAACCTGTGCCACAGACAGAACCAAACTTCTGGTTAAGTCCCCCTGTGAGACAGCACTGAAATCCTGGTTCTGGGCACCCCGTGGCCCACCTGTGAACTAGCACTTGCATATGTGCTATGATTGGCCTCTTAAAAATACCATTATCAGTGTGCCAATCAGGTTAAAGGGAATCTCAAAACACATTGGGATTGGCAGCCCAGAATTGGCACGGCTTTGCAGATGTTACTAACTGGCAATAGATTATGTCTGCAACACAGGCTACACTGAAAACCAGACTCACAGTGTAGGATTTAAATATATATTGTTTATAAATTCAAAAGTAGGCTTATATTCAAGTCTTTAATTATACACAAAATTCATTTTTATATCTTAGATAATCGTAAGATTAACTAAGGTGCAGTACAGCATTATGAATGACCCTAACTGACACTTATTAATAATTCATAGCATGCAATTAACATCAAGAAATACAAGTATTAATTACCAAGCCAAAATATGTGTTTTGCTGCAGGAGAACTTATACATTTTCTTCTAACGTGTTCTAAAGTAACTAGACCTCTTATTGAGTCTCATATTACAGCTCTAGTGATCCCTCCAGAACTTCAAACGTCTAAAACAGTTAAAACAGCTGTTTTGTTCTTCACTTTAAATTCATTCTTTTAGAAATTACTAATTAATTACATAACTATCATCTCTGTAAATCGTAGTTTTTTTTCAAATTTAAAGGTCAAGAACTAATCAACACGTGTTCGGGAGTGATACATTTTTAAATAAGTGTTGTAGTTATCAGTTAAGATGAGGATTAATTTCAAACTAGTCATTTTGACATGACAAATTGGACTACTTTTGGGCTTAAGGTTTGTTCTAAACAGAAATCTTTAAAGGCAAATTTAAATGCTAAAAATCCAACACTAACCTTCCAGAAGAGCCCAACATGTGACTGTTTCGAAATCAGTTGAGTAGAGCTTTCAGCAAATTTACGTCGAGTGGCAAAGTCTTCCAGTTGTTAACACTTAAAACTGTGACCATAGGCTTTTCCTCCACGGTATTTCGCTCAGGATAGGGTATTTTGATTGATGACTTCGGTTAATCAGAAGATGAAAAAGCCAAAATCTTAAGTGACGCTCGATTACACACAGAGAAAGACTCACCATTACATTTCTCAAACCGTACAGTCTAGAAGGGCTTTGAGCAACTTTACGACGAGTGATAAAGCCTTCCAGCAATCAACACTTTAAACTGTGACCATCAGCTTTTGGTCCATTCTATTCTACTCAGGTTATGCTATTTTGTTTGACAATTTCGGTAAATCAGAAGCTACAACAGCCAACCCTTTGAGCGGACACTCGTTTTGAAACAGAGAAAGACTCGCCATGACAGTACAGTTGGGTAGAGCTTTCAGCAACTTTACGTCGAGTGATAACGCATTCAAGCAGTTGACACTTTAAACTATGCCATAAGCTTTTTCCCCACGGTATTTCGCTCAGGATGGGCAATTTTGATTGATGAATTCGATGAATCAGAAGCCGCGAAAGCCAAACTCTTGAGTGACGCTCGATTACAAACAGCAAAAGACTCGCCATGACATTCCTCAAAACCATGCAGTTGAGTGGAAGTTTCTGCAACTTTACGGGGCGTGATCCAGCCTTCCAGCGGTGAACACTTTAAACTGTGGCCATAGACGTTTTCCCCATTCTATTCCGCTCAGGAAATTATATTTTGATTGATGACTTCTCTAAATCAGAGGCCGCAACAGCCGCAAAACGTTAACGACACTCGTTTTGAAACATCGCAAGACTCGCCATGACATTCCCCGCAGCTGCATGATATTTATCATTAAAATAATACTAAATCTTCTTTGTTTGGTCATGACATTTGCTTGAATGGCCGGCTAGATACCTTCTCAACTTTCTCAGAATTCAAGATACATAATTCCGTTAGCCTGTTGGTTAAAATAACGGAGAAACCAAATAGCATCGGGCATCCATCTTTGTGCTTCGCGCCAAAACAGAGCAGCAACTCTGCAACCGGATGTGATGTCATAAATCGGTGGATCATAGGTATACGAGACAAGTACCAGGCGCTATTGGAGTCGTGGGCCCCCCCCTGCACATAATTTATGATTACCGCTACAACCCTGAATAAGAGGGAGTTCGCGTCTAAAAAAATTTCTCCTTCAGAAACTCTTATCGATTTTAAAGTCCCCTTATTATTTATAGGACGACTACAAATAAAATCAAGCTCATTAGCATTTTTGGAGAGCAGAGAAAGTCAATGTACAATGCAGGAGAGGTTATCACACGTTTTCTTGGGAATTTCGTATGGTAAGATTATCGTTTTCAAAACGGGAATCCTGAAATCTCCTGGCGACGAAAAACGACTGTCTGTTTTTAAACAAAATGCCACCTATAAATATGAAGGGGAATTGTGGCTGCAATCCATTCAAGTAAACGTTCCAGACAGTGTAATAAAAAATTCTATGGATGCGCCGGAATCGAAGGCGTCTTAGAGTGGTCTTGTTTTGTTCTGTTTAGAGACGGATTTCGTGCCTTTCTTTACAGTAATCGGTCAACGCTCCCATACCTTGGTTAATATAAACGAGTGCACTGGTCAGCGGACAGCTTCCAAATAAATCACGTCAACTCTATGAGTTGACACATGAGCCCACGATATAGTCATGGAATACTGGTCAATGGCTATCCTGTTTTGACAGCTGTCAATTATTATTGACCATACTGTGAATATCCTATATTAAAATGCTATATTAAAGATGTGGACTTGCCAAGACACGCCTGAGACACCCCTCCCTTCCTTTTGATAGTATCCCCTACCCCACCCATACAATCTGTAGACGAGTACGTACGTACGCTTGGTCAATCACGTGACAACCAAACGAATAGAGGTTGACCATATTCCATGAGTATGGGGCTCTGTCCCGCACGCGCGAAGCCCCACTATAAATGAGTGCAAAGGTGAGTGTTGAGGGATTGAATATTGTATCACGCAAATGTTCTGCCAAAGAGGTTTTATTTAAATGGTAACACCACTGCAGGCGCGGATCCACACCAGTTTCTACTATTTTACGAAAATCAGTCAGATTTTGCATAATAAATATATTTTTTCATATGCAGTGGAAAAAAACGTTCCAAGTAGAAATCTTGCCAATATCTTGTCTCAATGACTCAGAAACCCAGGAAAAGGGGCCTTTGGGAATTAAAATCCAAAAAATTTTCGGGGGAGAGCATGCCCTTGGACCCTGCTAGAAACTTGCATCTTCGGCGCTCGTTTAGGAAATCCGTCAGAATTTAACCTAGATTCGCTCCTGCTTAGGATTTCAGCCACAGGTCTCAAATACCTGGTCTAAAAACTATGCTCTTACGTGGCATGCCCAGCAATGAAGTACGGTTGTTCTCCTAATTCTACCCTGGATTTTATGGCTAACAAAAGAAGTCGGCCCTTCAACTGCATTGATATATACCACAACCAACAAGAAACTGAGGTAGGGCAAATTGACAGTGGCTATGAGTTTCTGTCGGTTTCGGCCAACGGTTAAAACTAACTAAACATGTTAAATTAAACAAAGAAAATGAAAAGCAGTAAAACTGTTATGAAAACCTAGAACACAGGCTTTAACACAGAATCCAAAAACACGTTAAATTTGCATATCCATAAAAGTACAATATATAAGCAGCTAATATAAAGAAAACAAATTTAAACCCCGTTAAACTAAACAGCTTTTAAACATGTTTAGGCCCGATTTGGGGTGAATGGGGTTCTAGTCTCTGAGGGAAAGTGCGCCAAAGAAAAAGACCACATGTTTTCTCAAATTCAGGAAATGGTGTGGCTGCCCCAGGATGGAAAAAATTTAATGACCCAGAAATTGCAAAACTGTCTTAAAAAATCCAAAGATAGATGAGCATTTTCCTTTCTCTGTCAGTGTACATACCCATAAGCAAGGATAATTTATTGAAATTACTTTATGCTGAACTTGATAATGTAACTCCCCCCTCCCCTGGCCCGGCAAATAAAAAAAATTATATTTAATATTGCGACAAGACTTTGTAGAGTTCTTTGGATCCCTTTCCGACTCTAAGAAAGCCTTTCTTTAAAAAATTAAGTTGCTTCCTGCTAAAATGGTACTTCTGTCTGTCCAAGATCTCTTTCTCAAGAAAGTTGAATAGGCTATCCACTTCGACATTGGCTAAAGAAAAACACCAAACAAATTCACAAATCTGTGCTTCAGTAAGGTTTGAAAGATTAGATGTTGAGATGGAGGAGTAGAGAAACTGAAAGAGTTCCTTGCTTGTCTTTTGTGCATTAATAAATCCTCGCATAACCATTAACTTTTCTGAATTTGACACCTTCTGTACATCACATTTAAGCATTTGTTGTTCTGCTAAAACAAACAACTTGCTTTCTGATATGCCTGCTTTTGCAAGACTCCAGGTCACTTGACACAATGCACCGATATCAAATTCACTTGCATTTCTCAAACAAAGCTCTGCTTCAATCTTCTCTATGAAGTTGACATTTACATCTTCCCTTTGGGCAAATGTGAAGGAGTACAGAAATAAAACAAGTTCATGAGTCCTTAATCGATCCATGCCACGACTTAAAATCTCCTTCTCAGACAGGTCAAAAACTTTAGCACTCTTCATCTTTGCCTTTGCAAATGACCATACAGTTTCTACAAGTTCTCCACTTAGGAATGTTTTTAAACCTCTTGAAACAAGTGCACTGTCAAATAAATAGTAAAGCTGCTTAGTTCCTTTGCCTGCCCTGGAGAATGCCCAGAGAATCTTTACAATGTCAGCATTATTGAAGTCAAGTGCACCTCTTCGTATTATTTCACCTTGGACCAAGTTGAACAAGTCGTCGTCAAAAATTCCTTTCTTTGCAAAAGACCACACAATATCAGCAATAACACGATTGCTGACCATTAAGTTCCTTGAAACAACTTCTTTGAGAAAATGATGAAAAAATTCTTCGTCACCACTGTTTGTCTTGGCATACGATAACAATATACCAGAAATGCTCTGATCTTCAAGGCGATTGTTACTAAGGCTTCCAGCTAAAATGACATCTTGGAACCTTGAAAATATCTCTGGTGCTTTGACTTGCAGGTTTGCACAGCCATTTACAATTTGGCAGATCTCTGCATAGTTGAAGCTTGACATATTTTGCTGCAAAATCTCTTGCTTGCACACAAGATGCAGTCGGTGATCTCTCTCTTCTATTTTCCCCAATGCCCACATTACGTTAGCTAAATGTCTGGACTCACACCTGCTCATCACATTGGCAATGTCATCCAGCAAATCAATGTATGTACTGCTTTTACCATGCTTGGCAAGCTCTTTTTCATGTTCAAGGATTTGTTGTTGAGATCTATCTTTTCCAATGATCTTGGCAACGTTGAAAAGGAAGGCAACTCTGTTTACATTATTGACAGCCTGCTTGACACTCTTATACAACTGAAGTTGACCTTCAACTGTCGTTGTCAACATAATTTTTCTGTTAAGCTTGATTTCTGCATCAGTTGGATTACATGTATCATCCTCAAACGCAAGAATAGAGGAGATCGGGGAGTATTTTTGAGGTACAGCTTTTCCCTGATGGTACATACAATGTTTTTTTCCTGAACATGCTAGGGCACTGTAAACACTCCTTGCAGTCTTGGACAGTGGCAAAGGGGGAACAGGAGCAACAAGACAGACAGCTTTTAACACTTGTGTTCTTGTCAATGTAAGCAATGGATGAACTCCTGTCTTGTAGCATCCTATAGTCAATGCTTTGTTCATTTTCTCTCACCTAAAATAGGGAAATTACCACAATGGTTTATGGTTAAATGCTGCTCAGTGCTAATGTGTTAATCAAAGTCATTAAGGAGAAATTGATATGTTGAAACCTGACTACCCCTCTGAGCAGACTACAGCCTTTCAATAACTTGCTTTTTAATAACTTTAATGAGAGTGGTTCTTATTGAGTTGGGTTTTGTATAAACTTGCAGGCCCCAGTTGTTTAAAAGGTGGACAGCGCTATCCACTGGATAACGCAAAGGATTCGTTAATACTCAACCACTGGATAACAATATATCCGGTGAAAAGCGCTATCCAGAGTTTATACAACCGGCACCTGATCAATAGTATGTATGAGCTTGCTGCATGCACAAGAAATGGTGGAATGGAAATCTGACCCCATTTTTGCATGGCAGATGGAAACTCATGACCAATACTATACCTGCCAACTTTTTCTGAGATATAAGCGTGAGATTTTTATCTTGGGAGTGCTGGGATTTTTGAAGACGACACGATCATTTCCGAAGATTCCCGAAGAAGTCCGAAGTCTTCCGAAGACGTCCGAAGTTTTCCGAAGACGTCCGAAGTCTGCCAAAGGCGAGCTCGCTCCCAGTGCTTTTCACTTCAAAAATCAGAGATAGCGAGGAAGGTATTGCCATTTATTCATTTTACACATGGTTTTCGTTCCTTACATGGGTCTGAGTTAACATTTTTTTGGAAATTGTGTCAAGCAGGACGGCAACAACTCACATTTTTCAATCAGGCGTGAGAAATTGGCCCACAGGCGTGAGCCGGCGTGAGATTGAAGTTTTCAACCCGCAGGCGTGAGAGTTGGCAGGTATACAATACCAGAAGCATTACATGTATAACCCTTCTGCCAATACTCCTAGTACAGTAAAAACTGCTTAAGGGGTATTTTATATTCAAGCATTTAAGACTTCAACTTTATTTGGGCCTCGTTAGTTAATCGAGAAATACCTTAAGCTAAATATGCTTCCTTTCTTTCCTGTAGGAATTACGTAATCAACAACAAATTCTGGACATGGATCAATCGAAATAAACATATTATAACAGCGCAACACGGCTAAAAACGGCAAAGTAGACTGAATCAGTCATTTTTAACTACTTTCTACGTGCATTAATGACTCCCCTAACTAGTCTAAAAATTTCAAGCTACGCTTTTAACAAGTGAATAAAGGCTTTAACAAGTGATCAAAGGCTTAATATTTTACAGCTATTGCATAAGCTTCGGTTCGACCATCATATTTACTCGTTAAATTCCTCGTTCTCTGGATTACGAGGACAGCTTATTCTACTTCTATGGATACACTCATAATTTATCATAAAAAGGGCAATGGCATACCTGGCAAGAGTAAAAAGTTGAAACAATAAGAATGGACAGATATTTTCAGTCAATGTTTTGACGCGAACTCTTCCGCTTTCCGGCCATCTTGATTTCCGCGATAGCTTGGTGACGAGCCTTATACCCAGTCCCTGCGCATTTCACCCCAGTTCCCCGCAGAGAGCAAAAAAATTAATGAGAATAGCACATTCTCTTTGAAATTCCTGTTTGAGATTAAACTGAACGCTTTCTCCACAATACGATGTTTAGTAAGTTTATGACACAAGTTACTTTCCAGTTTCCCAAATAGTTTGTGAAAACAATTGATGAGCCACGTCACAAATCTAATCGTTTAAACCGCGAAAGTTTGATGTACAGTAATTTACCCTTAGAAAATGGCAAGGGGACTAATATAAGTTCGCTTATTATTACAAAGGTACAGATTCTGAAAAGTTGGTATCTAAGGACAAGAGCAACTGTCCGCAAAACTGTAGGTTCCTTGTATTAAAATTGTGAGCTACCGAGGAAAAGAAATAATTTATTGTTCAACAATTATCCTTGCTTTAAAAGTATACCTTACCATACGGTACACGCGTGAATACATGACGTAAGAATACCAAGTTTTGCCTGCCTCAGTCACTGCGGACTCAACCTCCGTATGGCAGGACGCAAGCGCAAGTTGCCCCCTGTAGTAGGAGCAAGATCTCCGGGGAGCTCTGATGGCGGAGCGGGAAAAAGAAGGAGAGCTTGCAACTACGTCTCTGGAATTTGAATTTCTTCGTCGAAAAAGTCGATACGAAATGCTGATTGGCGGAGATGACATTAGCAATGACGTCATTACCTTGGCACGTGTTTTTCAATGTTTGCTTACATTTGCGCTCGTTTCCGCTTTGCGCTGATTGGCGGAAATCTAACAGCTCAGTCGACGGGGAGCCACATGGGAATTGGAGGTGGAATTCAAGTCCCAGAAACGTAGTTGCAAGCTCTCCTTTCTTTTACCTCCCCGCCGCCAGAGCGCCCCGGAGAGCTTGCTCGCAGGCTACCCGTGGTAGTTTCTTGATGTTGAAGACACTGAACCGCACCCGCACCATAACACAAAAACGAACCGGATCAATTGGGGTTTGTAGTTAACTGACCACCTATCCCTCCCCTAAGTCATAATTGTGCCCTAAGAGAGAGGCAAGTGTTAATGCTGACTCAGGGGAGGGGTAGGTGGTCAGTTACTCAGAGGCTTCAATTGATCCAGGGAACCAACTATGGCTCGTAACACCCTAGTTAGACGATGGAGAAATAATAAAGTAACTTATGTGCTTTTTTTGCTACGCTATGGATAGTCCATGACAATTGTTACCCATTGCTTCACCCAGCGCACATTTAGTGGCAATAATTTTAGCGCTTTTCACGTTTTTAATATTTGCATTTTTCATTAACTTTTACTCTTGAAACTTCCATTTCTTAACGTAAGTTAAAAAGAAAGCCCCCACAAGATCCAGCCAACTTCTGCTGTACTAGTCTTCTAAACATGCAAGGAAGGATAAGAAGCTGATTTGAGACCCAAGTAAACGCATTCACGAGCGGCTTTGCTAATACCAAGGAATTAACCGCTGGCTATTAGGAACGCACCCTGGCAACAGAGCAGTTTCTTTCACTTGCTCGATTTTCGCGTACTTGGAAAAGACTGCATGAATCGATTGAGACCTTTGTTGAGCATGCGCTGCATGTTGCTAGGATACAATTTTGAAGCCAGGCCTGAAAGCCGTGGGCTACGTATTACGGCGTAGAAGCCATTCAAGTGACCAGAGTCTCGAGTCTTACGGCTGCGCATGGCCATCATACATCATGCGCCGATTAGTAAAGAGTCCTGTGGTCGAGAACGCATGCGCATTGCGTCGGAGAAGCGCTTATGCGTGATAAGGATAATATGACCACCTCCCAGTTGGTTTGCTAGATCAATTGGTCCGGCACAGCGCTACAGTTTTGATTATCGGTATTTCATCGGCTCAGTTACGACCATCGGTTTATCAACAAACGGATTCTCGCAATAAAAAACCCATTTCGACGAGAGAAAACAAGATTGGCTAGTCCAGAAGTTCGGGCTGCGGCGACTTCAAAGGCTTTCTCCTCCTCGATCAACAAGAAAACAAGAGGAGGCTCTGCTCAAAGAGTTTTACCCCGGGGGGAGGGGTATACGAAAGGGGTGCCTTTCGTGAAAAATGGTATTTAAAGGGGAAAGGGGTTGAATCTCGGGGCGGAGGCCCCCCGTATAAAAATTTGTTAAGTACCTCCCCGGGAATTTTACGAACGGATTCTGGAAGTCAGATGGGCCTTATTGTTTTAGCGAACTTGTCAGAACGCGATGATATAGTGTTTCTCTGGTATCGATTCAATTTTGTTCGTCATTTCGCTTAATAAGATTCATTTCTACAGCAGCTTGTAACGCCCTTTCTGCGCATTCTCGAGCCTTGGACATCTCAGGATCAGTGTCTTTGGAGAATACCATCAGAACTTCAAGGATTTCGCTTTCAATGATCTGAAATGAAACAGTCAGAATGGGCATTAAATTCGCCAGCTAGTTAGTTTAATGAGTCAGCCACTTAATTATACAGTTAGTAGTCACTCATTCAGTCCGTCGGTCGTTCAGCGGTCGGTTGTTCAGTCGGCCAGTCATTCGAGTTGGTCGCTTGGTTGTACGCTTGGTCGGTCGATTGGAAGGCGAGTCAGTCAATCACTTAGTAGGTTACTGGAATATGCTCTTCCTACCTTAGTGGCGATTTCCTTGTTTGAAGCGATCATGTTGGCGGCGATGTGCGCTCCCCTGTAAATTACAGAAAAAAGGATAATCAAGAAGAAACTAAAGCTCGCGAGTATCAACAAAGGACGCTGAGAGAATAAGATGTCCAAACCAGCTTCTTGGTGAAGACTTACACGTTTTTTGGCTCGTCACGCACTCCTCTCTGACATATGGGAAAGTCGTTGCGTGACAAGCAAAGAAAATGTCTGCGAAGGAGTCTTAACCGGTTCAGCAAGTCAATTTTGCAAACCACATTACCAGCCAAAGACGATAGGATAACGTTACCTGTGTCTCAACTCTTTCTTGTCAGACACCAGCAACTGCTTTTGTATATCCATGTAAGACGAAACCTATAAAGAAAATGAAGCAGCTCTTAAGATTAATACATACTTGGGTCCCCCTACTGAGCCTCAAATTCCATAGCAACCTGCCACCTTCGCTCGTTGTGTATAGCCATATTTCTTCCCCGTGTAATGCGGTTGTAATCTATTCGTGTCTTTCAGATTTTTCTTCTACTTGGGGACACTTGTGCGTTTAAAACTATACGCAAAATATAACCCTCTTCGCCTTCACAATTCACTATTTTGCGCGCCTCCGTATGCGGCTTAAAAGCCATTCTCGTCACCAGAGCCTCTGGTCTCATGGCTTCGCGAGGCCCTCTGTCATGCGTAATAATCAAGAGGGGTAGAGAACTCACGTGCACGCTTTACAGTGGAGAAGCGCTTGTAAGAAGGGTATAATATGTTTGATAATAGTACCTTAATTATTTGATTACAGACTTTCTCACTGGACGAGAGGACCGCTAATGCACCCGAAGCTGCCCTATAAGTTAAGACAGACACAAGAAATAATCAAACGAAAACAAGTTGACCTGAAATGATGACAAAACAAATGACTAAACAATCAATGGACGACTAGCCTTGGTGTAACAGTACCCTACCCCCCGCAGAGAAAACGTGGGGGAGGGGACAGGATACTCGGCCCAATTTATTTCTCGTTTCTAAAGCCCCGTGCAAACGGACGCAACATTGTTGGCCAACAACTCCCAATATTGTTGGATGTTACATGTTGCGTCCTTTTGCGCACCCTGTTGCATGCTGTTGCGTGTTATTGGGAGTTGTTGCGCAAAGTTTGAAACCGGTCAAACTTTTAGGTACGTACAAACGGACGCAACAACACCCTCAAGTGGCAAATATCTAGATGCAAATTTTCAGACTGATCTCCATAAAACTGATAAAAGAATTCGTTCATTATCATAACTTGACAAAAATTGACTGCATATTTTTTTTGGCGATCATTTCAAAAATTCTCATAACCTTTTCTTTTGACTATGTATTGATTTTATTAGGAGAAAACTGATGTTGGTCAGTCCTGAGAATTGAAGGATTAAAGAGGAACTAAATCTCACCGTGCCAGCTGAAAGTCGTCCTCTCCGGAAAGCAGGGTCATCAGCTTCACTCTCTCGGTTGGAGTATCCTCTTTTTCAAACATTTTAAACACCTGTAGTTAAGAAACCAGGACCCAGTTGTTCAAAAGCTGGATAGCGCTATCCACCAGATAAATCTCTATCCAATGGATAGCGCAATAGGTTTCCCTAATATTTATCCAGTGGATAGCGCTATCCAGCTTTGAACTGGGGTATTGGAGTTAAAGAGAAAAGCGGTCTCGGATGAATACCTGCATCACGAGTGTTCTGGTTTGACCTAGATTTGTTTTAAAACAATTTTTAAAACAGAGAAACGAACGTGGCATTGAGAGCAGGCAGGTGCTCAGGAAATGGCTAAAACTATGGAGAACATGGGATAGGAACACAACAGTCTACGCGGAATGCAAAGAAGGGAGTCAGCATTTACCTTTTAACAAGTTTGAAGTTTTAAATTTCTTACCTCTTCACACATAACCATGTTACACATACACTCAGTAGCAGCTCTTTTTATCAGGTCATGGTCCTCGAACATCAGGCTCTCGATCAAAGGAAAACCTTTCTCCTTCACAATATGCCGTCTATAACACGCGAAAAAGAAACAGTCAAAATGGCTCGGTACAACGGCAGGGCGCGAGGGGGAAGCGGCAGCAGCGAAACTCGCGCGAAAAGGAACAAATCTGCGCTTTGTCAAACAAGAACCTGCATTCTCGACCAACAATGAAATTCGGCTGTTTTGCAGTTTTTCAAACCTAGTGCCTACCTATACTACGTTCATGATGTGAAGCGGCTTAAGAAACATGTTTAGAAAGAACAAAACAAACTAATCTTGAACCTCATACCTAACTTCATCGTTCATCTGGGCCAAGTTTGTAAGCGCCATCAGGGATTCGAACTGTTGTAGACCCTAAAAATGCAAGACAAATCAATATATAACGAACCAAAAAATACCAAACATGCCAATGTGACAGTGAAACAGCACCCTCGTTGTCAGTATTAAGGTTGTGTGCCTTTCCATCAAATATATGGCGAAGACGGCTCTATTTCGCTGGCTTGCTTCGGTGAGAAATTTCGCCTGGCTCCGTACTCTGAAAAATGATTGTTAAAACCACCAAAAGAACTTAAACCTTCATGACTGGCAGAAGAAGGCGAGCAGGTGCATGATTTTTCGCGAGCTTGTTCCGGCTGAATCAGTCAGTCAACAAACTAAACAAACTAGTGACAGTTTTTACCGTGAGAAACTTTTAAAGGAAGGTAACCTTCCAGTCTAGTTGTTACGCTTGTAGGTATGTTGTTAAAAGGCCTTACCGTTTTTGAGGGATGAAGCAACTTGAGCAGAGGACGAATAAGGCCAAATGACTGTCAACAGAGAAAAAGCGAAATTTATGACCGTTTCACTTAAAACCTCAGTAATTTAATCAAGCAAGCATAACGCAAAATTAAGTCATTAGTTGTCTTAAACCCAGTTTTAACAGTTTTGTCGATCATTTTATTCTGCGAAAGCAACTAACCATTACTTTCCTACGATATTATTTTTATTATTGCGCTTTACAAGGTGATTCTAACGTTTTATTTTCCGTTCAAATCCTTAACTGTTAATAAGCACAAAAAACAAATAAATAAATATATAAAAGGCACAGCGTTTGATTCCGGCAGTGGTGTTCTATCTCTATTTTATGTGCGGTAGTAATAATAAATAACAAAATTAATGGAATCGTCGAGTATATCACGCCTAGACTTCTCACAGTCTTCTATGTTTAGATGACACTGTCGATGATGGCCGACTTCTTGACTTCCCACGGCGAGTGAAAGCTGGAAAGACAGCAAATTTCCCGTCAGGACAAGGGTCGGGGGCACCTCCCGCCCCCGTCCCCACAGATGAATTGTACTCTTCAAGGAGCCCATAACCCGGAGCGAGCAACTCCTGCACTAGGCGTATGTCACGGCGTTTTTACGTAGCGGTGTATCAGTTTAGATACATTTCAGAGCATTTCTTCCCGCAAAATGGGAGCTCTGCCCCCTCCATTAGTACATCCGAAGCATAAGAATATGAAATCAAGATCACAATCTCACGAAATCGGCGATCAAATTCGATTATTACACGGTAAATAGTGGACTGTAAACAGCCCGGACTAAACTAATAACCCTTTAACTAAATTGCTCCCCGATCCCCCCTCCCCCCCTCAATATCCGGATTTTTTGTGTTAGTGGTTAGAATAACCGGATCATTGTACGCTTCTGGGAAACTGCCCACCTACCCCTCCCCTAAGCCAACATTAACACTTAGGGCTAAATGTTGGCTTAGGGGAGGGGTGGGTGGGCAAGTTTCCCAGAAACGTACAATGATTCTACTAGCCTTACCCTCTGTCCAGGGAATGCCACTTCAGGATTCATGGTAATGGCAACCTTAGCCACCGCCTGTGCTGCAAAGTCTGCTCCCTTCTCTGTGTTTTGAGCGGCCAGAGACACCAGTGCCTAATGACACAAAATAATGATAATGATAATAATAAGGATACCCGCTTGGAACAGACTAAAACCAGTCACCCTAAAAACACAACGAGCGAGATTGGTTGACAATTTCTCAGTTTAGAAGCGATGTGTGGTGTTTAGAAGTGAACAAATAATAAGTGTGCAAAGAAAGAAAGAAATGTTTATGAATAAAAATGGTATGAAAAGACTTATTTTAGTGTAGACGTCATAGTAAACGATGAAACAGGTCAACTTGGACAAGTGGTACAAATTGCCGTTTGCCTTTTGCTTGAACTGTTAAAAGCTGCTTTGTTGCCTTCACCAAGAAGACCTCAAAGAAATATCATAGTCATTTACTTCACACCACTTCACTAATTCAACCAAAACTTGACTAATCCCACTTTGGGTAGCCTGTGCCCCAGATAATACTTTATCTTTGCGTCTCTACGAGACTCTGGTTCACTCAGGATTGACCGGAGGGGAAGCCGATCACATATTAATTCCGGTGTAAAGAGAACCTGAAACCGCATTAGAAGTGCCTCTGGCATTCAAGGTATAGATTGGCTCTGGGAGTATGACTTCAGCTAGCCTTTCTCTCCCTACCCTACCCCTCGTTGTTTTTTCTGCTCACATATCTTCGCGCCGTCCCCACAATCCGAACACCTGGGACACGCCAGACTTTAGCAGTAGTATACTTCACAAACATACGGTTTTCTAACCTTGACTCCACCTTGCTGTACGGTCATTCCTCGGTGTTCCTGTTCTTTTGTGATTCCCATGAAAACTCTAAACAAGGAAATGAAAGGTGGGTTTAATGCAGGGTTGGGGGGTTAGGATATGCTATATATCTACATTGGCAAAAAGTAAAAAGCTTTGTTTCACAAACGTTACCAACAGATTTCTTTTAAGTATTTTGCCCAAAATTGCACTTTGACTCTATCAAACGATGTTACGTTCCTTTAGCTCCAAATACAGAGAAAAGGAATTTGCAGTTAAGTGTCTTGGTAAAGTGTCCCCGGTAGTTCGGGATGCGGGATTTTCCTTATTTAAATGCCAGGATTCGGGATTTTAAAGCAAAAGGGAAGGTGGGTGGGGACTTGGGATTGAAAACCAACTAGTGACAAGCTGGTTTTAGCCAATGAAATGGGTAGCTTCTTTGTTGAAAGGATTGACGCCATCCATGTCAAACTGGACAGACTAGCCGATTGTTTGCATGATTCTCATTTTGACTATGTGAAAACGCTACCAACTAGAACACTGGACAGCTTTATCCCTTTAACTGAAAGTGCTGTTAGTAAGTTGATTGGCTGCTCTCCGAAGAAAAGCTGTATGTTTGATCCGATGTCAACATCTATGGTAATCAGCTGTGCTGATGTGCTATTACCAGTCATTACTAAAATGATCAACCTGTCTCTTAATTCTGGAGAATTTGCGGATGATTGGAAATGTGGGCTTATTAATCCTATCTTGAAGAAACCTGGATTGGATTTGCTGTACAAAAATTACAGACCAGTTAGTAACTTACAATACGTATCCAAGTTGACTGAAAAAGTCGTTTTTAATCAAGTTTACGATCACATGGTTTCAAATGCTATTTTTCCTGCGCTTCAATCTTCTTACAGGCAATTCCATAGCACTGAAACTGCACTTATCAAGGTGATGAACGATATTTTGTTAAAGATGAACTCTCAACATGTCACTATGTTAATTTTATTGGATCTCAGTGCTGCCTTTGACACTGTTGATCATCGAATACTTTTAGAGAGGCTATCTGACGAGGTTGGCATACGTGGGACTGCTCTGAATTGGTTTAGATCGTACTTGTCTGATAGAAGTCAGCGCGTTTCTGTACATGGAGTTCTTTCTCGTCCTTTTGACTTGAACTGCGGGGTACCCCAAGGCTCATGTTTAGGGCCTTTGCTATTCATAATATATGCGTCCAAGCTGTTTAAGATCGTGGAACATTATCTTCCTGATGCTCACTGTTTCGCTGATGATACGCAGCTGTATCTGAGTTTTAAACCACTCGGCAACACTGCTCAAGCTGATGCTATACAAGCTATGGAAAAGTGCATTGACGCGGTGAGGAAATGGATGATTCAAGATCGGTTGATGATCAATGATGATAAATGGAGTTTTTGTTAGTCGGCACACGACAACAGCTTGATAAATTAGATTCGTGTTCCATAACTGTGGGCAATAATCGTATCAGTCCAAGCCCATGTGTTAGAAATCTTGGATCGTGGTTTGACAGCAACTTAAGCATGACTGATCATATAAACAAGGCTTGTAATGCGGCATTTTATCATTTACATAACTTGAGACGTATTAAGAAATACCTGTCGAGAGATTCTTTAATTACTTTGGTTCATGCTTTTATAACCAGCCGTCTTGACTATTGTAATGGTTTATTGTTTGGCTTACCAAATGTGCAGATCGCTAAATTACAGCGTGTACAAAATGCAGCAGCAAGACTTATTCTTGGCATTGGAAAGTTTTCTCACATTACACCGGCGCTTTATGAGCTGCACTGGCTGCCAGTTTCTTTGCGTATTGACTATAAGATTTTACTTTTGACTTTCAAATGTATTTATGGCCTAGCGCCAACTTATCTTAGCGATCTTATTAGTATAAAATCGAATTCATTATATAATCTTAGGTCTACTGGTAAGCTCTTATTGGACCATCCCAAGGGAAAGATGCTTACAACATTGGGAGCAAGATCATTCTCAGCAGCAGCTCCGAAACTCTGGAATGAGCTACCTGTGGAGCTTCGTCAAGCAACATCACTTAACAGTTTTAAATCTCGACTTAAAACCTATCTTTTTAAGAAGTATTTTTATAGTTTGTAACTTAGCTTATTTTATTCTCACGGTAATGTATTTCCGTTTTCTTTTAAACATGATTGTAAAGCGCTATTGATCAGCACATGTAAATACGCGCTATATAAATTGGTAAATTATTATTATTATTAAAGTAAAAACGGGACGCGGGATAACGAAAATAACCATCGGTATTGCGGGATTGATCGAAATTTGGGTCGGGATAACGGGACTGAGGAACCCTATTGGAGGCTCTCTAGGTATTCTCATTTCGTACATGATATGGCTAGTAGTGAGAACACTTGTTACCTTGAAATCATTTCTCTGCTGTTATCACTCTCGGTATTTGACAGGTTGACAAGCGCAGATATGAGGCCTTCCTGTTCACACAAAGAGAAAAAAATATTGGGTAAAACAAGTTACACCTGTTTTAGGCTTTGTCTACACGATACCGTATAGCTCTTACGCCGGCACGAAAACCATATCGGATGGCGCTTCTGTTCACACAGCGGAAGAATGGTGGTCTCGGAGCGGTTTCTATATTAAACATTACGAAGCTGCACCGCACCGATCATGAAACTGGATCGTTACCATATCGGATACTGGGTTGCTGTGCTACTCTTCGTGATAGTGTGACCAAGTGTTTATACCAGGCCAGAGGATTTTTCGTGTCGATATGAAAAGTCATTCAGTATAGTGTAGACGTACGCCTAACTGGGGAATGTTCAATAACAAAAAAAGAAAAATAATAATCAAAAGTGCCGTGTTCTGATTTGAGATTTTCTCCAAACGTTTCGGGCCTGGTGCCCGTTTCTCGAAAGTCCCGGTAACTTTTCGGGCCCGAAATCAAACATTCAAATCGAAATGTAAAGAATAAGAGCGCCGGTCCTGGTCAGCAAACTACTCCATTTTGTTTCATTAACTGATAGTTTTATCATGTTAGATGCAAAACTATTGAAACCTCAATCTTTAATGTAAACGGAGACAGCTTACCGGGCCCGTTAATTATCGGGACTTTCGAGAAACGGGCCCCTGGCCCTTCATCAGTGGAGTTAGAAAGTACGTAGGAAACGTTGCAATGTTTGCATATGCCATGCTCACGCGTCAACCAAGAGGAAACGGGGTTTAAGCCGCGCGGATGACTGGTGCGAAGTTGATAAATAAGGCGCATCTTCAGGCGCTTTCGTTGCACGTTTTCCCCGCAGTGCATAATTCCGCGAACCAGAGCGTTGTGGATAGAGTGACACGTTGTGCTAAAATGTTCGGCAACAGGGAAACCAGGCAAGTTCTTCTCTATGCTTCGAAGGTGCTCGCCAAAACGTTGTCTTACTGTACGCCCTGTTTAATGTAGATGGAAGGGCAACGGCGACAGGAGGTGCAATAGACCAAGCCCGACGTTTGGCAAGAAAACGGCTTCTTGATAACAAAAGAGCGCTGAAGGCCACAGACGATGGTGACGCTGGAAAAGTGCTGGCAGGTGCGACAGTGAGCGTGTAAACATGGAGATGTACCCACGAGTAAAATCTGGTTAGCTAAAATTTCAGTGCTAACTTACCTCAACAAGTTTTTTGATTCTTTTTTTCACATACTCTTCTCCGTCCTGGAAAAAACAAACGAGAAAAAAAGAAGGTAAATGCACCACTTCTGTAAATGCGTCCAACGTTCGCAAGACTAATAACTCTTAGATTTTTATATTGCTCACCTTTTCAGAGAATTTTGGCAATTTAACTTGAGCAAATTCTCCAAGTTGCTTCATTTCATCAGGGATATCTGGTTTGTCAAATGTGTTTGTTAAGTTGACCAGTGTCTGGCACACCCCATACAACAGAGTAGCATCTTTGGCCTGGCGAACAAAAACAAAAGAAAGGTAATTTGCTCTATAAGTAAAGTTATGGTAGTAGAGACACAAAATAGAGAGCTTTAGATTCGGAGACGGGGACGACTACGAGTACAAGATTTTCTCAATACTGAGTACTCTTCACACGTGAACCAGCGTCATTTTGGCGGGAAAACGTGGTAGCCGTCGTCAATTCTACTACGCGAGTTTTCGGGAGAATGTCGTAATGGCGGGAAAAAGTTTTCAAATCTAAGAAGTTTTATCATTTTGCTATCGGGAGAGGGCTTAACCTCCTTCAGTATAAATAACCGTACTATCTTTTTTGGTGAAAAAAAGTAAAATGAAGCTTTCCGGGGTGTCATTTTTTTTTAAACACGCACAAAAACTTTAAGTTAAATCTCCTACTCGTTTTCGTCCTCAAATCTAAAGCTCTCTACTATCAAAGGAAGGTAAACGTTCTCCCTAACAGGACCCCTCCTCCCCACCCCCCTGGGCAAAACAACTATGAATACAATCCAAAGCAGATTGTTCAAGTTCCCTCCAATGCCTTTCCTTGACTTCACAAAAGAGTAGGGTACAAAGTTTCCTTAAGAGCCTACATATTTAATTCGTAAGAGTTGCACACCTGCTCAGACGAAGTGTACATTGGTAAACTTTTAAATCTGTTTATTGCATGGCTGGCTTCGCGAGAGGGCAAGATAAAGCGAATCCTGTGTTCTGATTGGCTATCCGAGCGGCTACTCGATCGGGCATGATGGGCCCTTGTCCGCTCGGGATTTCCCGCTTTGTCCCGTTAAAAAAGATTGCGATTTGGTCACGTAAAAAATCCTTAAATAACTAAGCACGTTCTTTCAAGATAACTGAATAACGCACCCAATTTTTTTTTCTGTTATTATGGGCCTAGAAAAAATGCAGGAAAAAATAAATAAGCACCTTTGCCAACTCCAAAAGTGCTCTCAGTGCCTCTCGATCCTCGATAAACGTTTCCTAAAAAAGCAATTTATAAAAACAGTTATAATTTGTCACTTAGCAATGGTTTTTACATTTCTGGAACAACAGCAAGTGGTTCGATGCGAGCCAAGGGATGAATCGAACGTCTTTAGGATGATGCATTCGAAAATGTATGGGAGTGCAGAAATAGTATTTCATGCACATATATACATGTATTCTTTGCCTGTAGATTTTATGTTCATTTTTCTTACTTGATACAAATTGTTTATTCCTCAGTACCTTAACGTCAGCGTCCATAGTTAGGAAAGACAACCCCTCCGCTGCCCACTTTCGCAGCTCCATCTCCTTCTTTGATTTGGTCAAAAAACTACAGAAAATAAACATGAATGATCCAAAATGATCTTCACAAAACACTGTAACCATCGATAAAAATCAGTTTCTTTTATTCTTTGCTCTTACAGTTGTATTCGGATGTGAGGCGTGACTCCCTAGGCCATAGTAGAAAGCCGTAGGTATTGAATATTAAGGAGCTTCAGTAACGACTTCGGTGATGGTTACTTAAAATGTAACTTCACGTCCGTCATACCTGTCAATATTATTCTACCTCGGACAAATCATAGTCAAATGTTCGTCGTCTCCCTCGCCGTCTTTATTGCTCAAGCGTCCTATTTTACGTTGATGTTGAAAAGGAATTACTACGTCATATTCACGGCCAACAATATGCAGAAGTTGATCGTTCTTTCAGAATAACATCACACACTCACCTTCGCACTGATTTGTACAACTTGAGAGTGGCCCCCTCAGCAAAGGTCTGGTCATTGACTGTCCCTCCCCCAGTGGTGCCCAACTTACATAGACCCTGAAATGGCACACATCATCATTTAAATTATTGTTTTCCAAAGTTTTGATTGGTCTAGAGGTCATTACATCAATGCAGATAACTACCTACTAAAAACGGTCTTGAGCAACAGGTTGTTCACCACTTGGGCAAATGGTAAGTGCAATTCAGAACATCATTCCAGAATCGCGTTTATCACTTGTACAAATTAGTTCCATTTACCGAAAAAAGGGCGCGAAGGCCTGATACAAAGATGGCTTTGAAAAAATGGAACACGAATTTCCCTTTGGAACAATTTGTCCGGAAAATCAGAACTTCCGTTTCAGATGTTCCGGAAATTTTCAGCTGGAACGACACAAAAAGCCGTGTTCCATTAACTCTCTACCAGGTTTTTACGGAAACTTTTTGTAAATGGTAAAAAACCTAAATTTATAATAAAATGGTTCTTACCACCAATGCTCGAACTCTTATACTATCATCCTTCAGATGGTACAAGTCTTTTAGAACAGGAAGGGCCTACCAACAAAACAAAAAAGTTAGTCATACTTCCAAAATAATAATCATATCTTCGCAATAATTACTACAGTGCCATAAACATGACAACATTTCTTTCAGAAACACAAGTTTACTGACGCATCTTAGTGTAAGGAATAAAAAAAGGTCCTTGTAACCAAGAAGGCAGTTAAATCATCATAAGTGAATTTTCGCTTTTTAAAACTTCATTTTCGCTTTGGAGAAACTTTACGTCGTGGTGGTGCAGAGAAAAACAAAGAAATGTATCAAAGAGTATGTTGCACGTGCAGAGTTGTTGCTCGTTGAAAGTGTGATGCACGTGCAGAGTTGTTGTTTTGCTCATTAAGCCATTTGTTGTTTTGACGCTTTGTTGGAGGCTTCCAAATATGCTTTTAATGGGGAAAACCAGTTATAAGTGTTCTTATCAATCCATCGATACTACTCAATAATCTAATGTTTTAGTTACCCTTAAACATTCGGGCAAAACTGTTCTTAGACTCATCCTGCTTTTTTCGTTTTACCTGTGTGTTTAGCACTGTACTTAGATTCTTGTCAGAGGCTCCTAAAGCTAACGTCTCAGATGCAACAATCTATGAAAAAGTGGAATAAAGTCAAAATTCCTTTGAGGCATACATGTTATAATATACAGGCTACTAAACAACATGCATTTTTGACCAGATTAGAAAATTGGTCAAAAGAGCGTGATAGCCACATTTCCACTTAATGGAAGAGCGAAACTTCCGTGTTGTTCGATGTGTACTGAAATCTTTGTTATATTTAAAATGCAGTTTCTGACTTCCCCAATCCAAAAACTGGTGGCAACACATACTGACTTGTGGATAATTCTCACTAATATGCAAAACCTGAATCCAAGTTTTTGTTTTACTTATTCCCAAGATTTTTACTTTTCTTTCTGAGTCTACGTTGATACGGCGCCGGAGGAGATTGAAAAATTTGACAAGACACTTTCACACGGGACCGTTCAATACTTTCGCACTGTTCACACAAAACTTTCACCGACTAGATGTCTAAACTTTCGTTTGTCAAAAGGACAACACGTCGCTTCATTTTGCAAAACGAGCACTAGCCTGACCCTAGAGCTTAAGGTAGATGGTGCGAAATTTAGCTTCAACTTTACTTCTCCTGGTCTTTTAAAGGGTAACAGAGTTTTCTTGCCTGTGTTGAAACTCGCCATAAAATCCCCGCGCGAGATAGCAAGATCGTTTTCATATCGGAAAACTCTTTGTTTTTACAGTAAACATATGACCGTGATAAGCAAAACACATTTCACAAACATTTCTTTTTCTACAGCTGTAACTGCGTCTCGTAAAGCAGTTTCAAAGTATAAAATAATTATTGAAGGATGGCGTAAAAAACAACATTTAATAAACCTGTGACAACCGGTCTGTTCTTGTCGCAAGTGCAAGGATTTTTCCCAGGAATTCCTCCTTTCCAAGAAGAGACGAAGCCGCCTCCTGTATTCCCTATCAATAAGACGGTCATAAATTAAATGTATGATAAACTTAAAGGCAATATAGCAGCATGCGAAACTTACTGGTACTGGAGAGAGGAGACCTTCATTTCCACGAGGTCATCCGAAACGAAGCGAAGGTCGAGTCGTCTGCAGCACGAATGGCACTACCTTCATTTCTCAGTTATTTTAAGACCCGACTTAGCTACCCTGGCTGAGGTCCAAAAGACAGAATCATCGTAAACTAAGGGTTAAAGGAGGCTAAACACAGAGGATAAGGAGTACAAAAAATACCTGAAACAAGCAACACAAAGCTGTCGCTCCCTTGATGTGAGCTTCTGAACTACTTTGTGTCAGGTACTGACTAAAAGAAAAATAAGAAAGAAAGAAAGTCATTTGTAAATTTGACAGTCCAAACAAATATTATCAGAAGAAAGAAATTAAAGCTAATAGTGCATTTAAATACCATAATTTTTTTTAACAACGTTAAAATGATCGTATCTTTTATGGGTGTAACACAATTCCAAGCACCCCGTCAATAAAAGACTGCAAAATATTCGGGTCTTTTTTCTCAAAATCGGTTTAGGGTAGCGTATGTACGAATAGCGTAAGAGTCTCACGCTCTCTGTTTTCAGCCTCGTTCCAGACCTTTTGTTTGACTGTTCGCTCGTACTTGAAATACGTACTGTCTTGCAGTCTAGATCAATAATCGGACGTAATGAGTGATTACTTCTGAATCAAATCTAAATTTTTACCTGATAGCTGCTTGTCCATCCTCCATCAAAGGTTCTTTCTCCTTTTGGTGCCATCTATAAGGAGAAAACACAAGCCAGTAACTTACCATTTCCAATTGGGGGAAATAATTGTTGGTTTTTGAAGAGAGGGGGAAAAACCGAGAAAATAGAGATATAAGCCTCCCAAAGCAGACTTTTAAGTTAAAACACCAAACGTAACCGAATATTAGGTGTCGTCTTCAGAATGCAAGCTTGCAAGTGAGCGCTCCTTTCGGGAATTGTAAAAGTTGAGGGGTCACAAGTAGACTACAAAATACACCGTATTTTTGCCCAGGTTAAGTGCGTGGGCGCGACTTGTCAAAACGACTAGGGAAAGCGGAGAGTGGAACCGACTTTGTGAAAAAGATAAAGAAAACAAAAAATGATTGTTTGGTAGTCTAGGTCACAAGCGAGTGGCAAGGAAAGCAAGAAGCAATCTCACGTTGGACCTAGGACTCTTGATATTTCCAAACCGAGTGGTTGCTCACAGGCTATCAGGATTCAAATCCAGAACAAGCTAGAACACATTGTTGACAGGGGTGTGTTCAAACCCTTGCTTCCCTCACAACCCCAACTAAGATTTCTCAGCAACATGACAAGCTTCGAGAGATGTAAGCTTTAGACGCTGGTAAGTCAGACTTTATTTCTCTTTTTTAATTTTTGCCGGCAATGTACATGTACTAAAAACATTATTGCGGTCAGTAAGCTTAGATCGGAAGCGCTGTTGATATTGCCACTAATAATCCCGGTCAAAGGTGCCATACAAACAATAACAAGCCTATCACTAGCTATGCAATATTGTTAAGATCAAAACTAACCCAAAGGAGTCTACCATTTTTGCCAAGGCAACAGATATGTGCATTCTGGTGTTGTTTGATACCACAAGAGATTCATTGTCCTGTGATTTCATACCAGCTGTGGCAGCAGCGACAACCATCAGCTTACGCACTCCTGTGTAGAGAAAGAGAGAGTACAGATGCTTTTCTTTGAAGATTGTGACTCAAAGAGATGGCTAAAATTCAGGCTAGGATAATGGAGTCTTGTAAGGTTGTTCCAACTTTTAAGTCTATGAATGAAATCCGATAGGGTATTAAACTGTTCTTGTGGTGTAACCATTCAAATAAAAGCTACTGAGCAGTTAACTTTCACAAGGTACTATTAATTTTATTTAGTGTGAAGTTCTAAAGTTTGAATCTGTGGTGTGAACATTCAAATGAAACCTCTTTCCCAGTACTTTCACCTGGTAATATTTGTATTTCAGCCTTAAACAAAATAAAAGTTTGGGAATTTTGATCATGAATTTTGACTTTTGGCACTTTTGGCATGGGAGTGATAGGTTAAAGGCCCACAACAGCTCACCTCCAAGTTTCACAAAGAGTTCTACAGCCAGTTTGTTTTTGGGAATAACTTTGATAAGAACATCAATGACAGCATCTCGACCTTCCACACCAACCCTGGAGCAAAAATAATAACACTAGCAACAATTAATTTGAACAATATTGTGACAATGACAATGGTCAACCATAAGAACACTTTACATTGATTTCAGGTATAAACAGCTACATGCGTACAGTCTTCATCCTCAAAATTAAAAACAAATGGATACTGAAGATGAAGATGGGAGACGTGGTGAAAAAGGATATAAGTGCATTTTAAATTCTGTAGTTAATTGGCATATTGGTTTTATCTAACAGTATAACCATTATAACGGAGCTCCAAGCGTGAGTGGAGCCCCATACCTAAGTAAATTTAGTAATCTAACTATCCAAGAATATTTTGGTAATCATGTGACTGTACGCCAATCTGTCCGCACCACAGGTAAACCAATGTGAAATTTATTCAAGAACTCACTTTTCACTCATAACAGCATCCAGAATCAACATTATGAGACCTTGAACTTCCTCTTTATTCTCTGATAGAAAGAAAAACAATTACAATAAAGGTCAAATTTAAACATAATAAAATTTAATATATATTTTAATAATGTTAGAGTCAGAACCATAATATCATAATTATTATTTTTTGCAGTCGCTCGGTGAGAGCACTTGCCTCCTACCATTGTGATGAGGTTCAAATCCTGGCATCGATGGCAAATGTGGGATAAGATTCTTGTTGATTCTCTCCTTTTGCTCTAAGAGGTTTTTCTCTGGGGTCTTAGGTTTTCTGCCCTAAACTAACATTTCCAAATTCCAATTTGACCAGGAGTGGTTGACGATGAACCACTATGTGGATGTGCTACCAATAAATTGTTATTTATTTGTTTATTTATTTATTCACTCACTGACAGGATACCTAGTTCTTTTGGTGGTTCTTGGCTTTTATTGTCTTTTTTATCTGGAGGTTTTGGAATGAGTGAATCTAGAGCTTGTTGTGGAACCAACACAGCAGCCATTGCCAGTTCCGTCACAGGCTGAGAAAAGCAAAACATACACAAATGATAAGATAAGACAAACTTAACTCCCTGCTAATCTATTTTTATTGGACTTACTTTCAAACAGTTTTGGTGTGCCACAAGAATCAAATTAAAAAAGGCACATGTACCGGGGTATGATCACCCAGGATTAATTCTCGTGATTATTTAACAAATTCTCCCCATTACTTCGGAAAGAAACATATGGGAAAAGAAAGGAGAATTCGTACTTCAAAACTGGGGACTAAAGAAGGTAATGGTCAGAGCAAGAGCAGGGTAAACATGTATTCCATCTAGTAGCTCACACACAGTTGGTACTTACAGATTCAATGAGGGTTAACAGTCTTGGTAGTGTAACTTCTTTAAGCACTGAAAAAGACTGAGAAGAGAGAAAAGGTTCCCATGATTAACTTAAATACTTGGCTAGGCTGAGCAATAATTGTGTGAAACCTTCTTGAAAACTAAAAGGAATTTCACTGTGACAGTCCCACAAATAAAAGACAATGTATTACAATGCTATATTTAAATTGAATGGAGTTTGATTACAGACAACAGTCACAATAAAGTAAAACAACAACATTACTCCAAGTTTGAGCAGCTTAGGTTCTAGTCTCATTTGCAGCCAAATTCAGTGTAGCCAAACAAAAGGAGAAGCACTGTGTGACAACACTATGTTGCCATGGAGACTAAATACACAGTTGTAACTGATTATGGATTCTGCCTTCACTGCAGTAAGATCAGTGAGATCTTATGATCATAAACCCAAAGGAACAAATATATCTATTACTACCTACCCTCAGTTTTGAGTTTGTACACAGGCCTTTCAGAACTTTCAACATTGACACTTTCTGTTCATTTGATCCACTATTCAAAAGTGAAATAACTCTGGGTAATTCACCTGTCAGGAAAGAGGATGTAGGAAAAACTCTATCATTGCCAAAAATTGCACAAAGAAAACAATATGTGAAAATGCGGAGATGAAAGTTCTTAGGTCCCCATCCCATTCTCTCTTACTTGCCCAGTAAGAGAAAGCCCTAGGAATGAGATTGTATTCACTCGGACCGGGTATAAAGGGATAATATAATTGCAGTTTAGTTCATTAAAGTTTATATGAAAATACATGTATCTTGTGCATGGTAACTGGCTAGAAAATAACTTATAACGGAAAAAAAAATAGTTCTAAAGAAAAAAAAAAAAAAAAAAAAAAAAAAAACATTTTGTACATCAGACCTCCTCGGAATATTCTCTGTGCACCTGGCTCATCATTTGCCAAAATTACAAGATTCTTTACTGCCTGAAAATAAATGTTAAATATTCACATTAACAAGAATACGTTATGGCAGCAGTCGATTGCATTTTCTGTTCAAGAAATCACCACAATACCACATCATAATTTTTAGTTACCAGTCTACTAATTCATCCTCAAAGTTAAAACTCTTTTCCTTGCGGCAATTTACCTCTACTTCCCCCTCCTCTCCCCTCCCAATGGAAGGGAGGAATTCCCCAAGCTATGCTGTGTGAAACTGGCAATCTCGGTGTCTTTTAATCTTAACTACTAAATTTCAGCCTAGGCTTCTTTCCTTTTCCTTTAAATTTCCTAACAAAGTCTGCTGCAAAACAGTTCAATAATTTAAGTACAGTTCATGGTACATGTTAAAGGTCAAATTTGATCTCATGTTAAAAGTTTTTTTTTTTAACATAGGTTGCTTCTTAATTTTCATTGTCTTAGGAGACAAAGAAAATTGAGATTCAACCTAGATCAAATCAAAATTACCCTGAAATCAAATTTGACCAGTAATAAAAATATTATTGTACCTGTGCTTTTCGTTCTTCACTGTCTTCATTACTATAAATGGCAGTAAACATCTCATCCACAAGACCATCAGTGGTGCGAACACGGTCACCCTGTTAATACAGAAGAATGAATAATCAAAAAACATTTACAGTCTTGGCTTGGATTTGAACTATGCAAACAGCAATATAAATTGTCAGTGACACTTTTTGACTGCAGTCATTGGGCACAATATGTAATAGTTCTTTGGCAAATGCAAAAATTATTTCATGTGTTACTGTGTAGTTTTCACTTTTTTTAATTTTGAATTTGAGGACAATATATTTCCAAGCACAAGCCCCCAGGGGCTTGTGTTTGGAGGGGCAATTTATCGGAGGGTTTTTTGTTTTATGAGTTTGGGGGGCTTATATTTAAAGGGGCTTATTTTCGGAATTTTAAGGTATCTGGATACGTGTGGAAAGAGCCTTATAGTCATGATCAGATGTTCATTGTAGTACCGCGGTTAGGTTAAAACACACTTTATTCACGACCGTTACACTCCGAACTCAGAACGCTAACAGACTCGAATAAATTACAACACACGCTATCTATAGTACATGCAAATTACGTAATTCCCGTATGTATCACATCACATTCATTCTCTCGCTTCTACGCGCTTGCATTAGCATCGTATACACTACATTCCCTTCTTTGATCAAATTTAGCAGGAAGGCAGTTTTAAAAGGCTGCAAAACCCTAAACGTTCAGCAAAACAAAGTCTTTGAATTAAACTAGACAAAACAGGAAAAGAAGTCCTAAACATCCAGGACAAAGTCTTTATAGCGCGCAGGCTGTCTTATAGTTCGGGTCGACCTCCGCACAGGCCTTTCCGCTACGTTATCTTCCTTTTCGGTAGAATGCCCAGCTTGTACTTGGGAATTTTCAGATACTCCTGTAGTCCCTGGAATTCCACTTGGCCCTGATACCTCTGTCGTCTCCGGAACTCTGCTTGGCCCTGGCTCATCTGTCTGTACTGTAGAACTTGCTTGTACCTCTTGGTCTCCGTTGCCATTGGATACACCATCGTTGTACTTCTTTACGAATGCAGTGTTCCTTTTCAGTTGTACACCAGCTTCGTTCCTAAGCGTAACCTCTGTTCCTGTCCTCTGAACCACCTTAAAAGGAGCAGGGTTGAAGTTGGTAGACAGCTTGTTCGTTTTTTCGGCTTTCAAAAGTACTGTGTCACCAACACGTATGCTCTTGGGCGTGGCACCTCTCTTGAGATCTGCATAAGCTTTGCCCTTTAATTTACTTGACCAATCTCGCTCTCGCACTTCTTCGCCTGGCACTCCGACCGTCTCTCTCCTTAACTCTGGCAATTTGGACCTAACCTCGTGGCCAAACATCATGTAACAGGGGGTAGTCCCCGTCGACGTTTGCGGAGTGGATCTGTACGCCATCAACCACACAAGCAATTCAGTTCTCCAGTTCTTTCCTTCTAAATGTGCAATCTGTAGACATTTAAGTAACGAGCGATTTTGGCGTTCCACCTCTCCATTAGCTTGAGGCCACAACGGCGTCGTTTTCCTGTGCTCAATACCATTTGCGCGTAAATATGCTTCAAATTCTTCGGATACGAACTGGGGCCCATTATCTGTCCTTAAAGAGAACGGAAAGCCGAATCTGGCAAACATGGGTGCAAGTGCTTCGATGACCTTGGCACTTGTAGTAGACTTCAGAATAGCAACTTCTAAGAAACGACTGTAGTAATCGATCACCACCAAAATACTCTCTCCTGTGGGTAGGGGTCCCAGCAGGTCCGCTCCACAATCCTGCCAAGGAGCACTCGGAGGAAGAACGCGGGACATCGGCTCAGGAGGGTTAAATCCAGAAGTGACCTGGCAGCCATGACAAACTTTACAAAATTTCTCAACTTCCTTGTCCATTCCCGGCCACCAAACTTTACTACGGAGCCGATACTTCGTCTTCACTATACCCTGGTGCCCTTCGTGTGCCAACCGCACCACCCTGTCGCGCAGGAGCTTGGGAACCACAATCCTTGTGCCGCGAAGCAATAGCTCACCATAGACGCATAATTCGTCCTTGACTTGTGCATACGAGGGAAGCGTACACCGGTCCCAGTCCCCTGACCTCACGCAACTCTTTACTATCGTCAATTCTTCGTCAAAATAGGAAGCTTCTTCAATTTCTGTAGGTGATAGAGCAACGGGTATACAGCTTATAGCAATGGCTCTGACAAAGTCGTAGTCTTCTCCATGGTCCACTTGATCCAAGGAGTTCAAACGGGACAACGCGTCGGCTATATTTGTCTTCCCTGGGCGGTACACCACTTTAAAATCGTACCCTTGTAGTCTTAAGACCCATCTCTCTATTCGGGCGCAAGGCTTTGAAGTGCGCGAGTAGACACGCTCTAAGGGCTTGTGATCTGTTTCCAACTCGAAGCTCTGTCCGGAAACGTACATGTTGAACCGTTCACACGCCCAAACCAAGGCAAGTGCCTCTTTCTCTGTTTGGCTGTAGCGTCGTTCCACGTCAGTTAGGCTCCTCGACGCGTAGGAGACAACTCTCCACATTCCCCCCTGCTGCTGGGTGAGAACCGCTCCTAATCCAACTGGAGATGCATCGGCAATGATTCGCGTTCTGCAGCCAACCTTAAAATAAGCCAGTGTCTCTGCCTGGGTGATTAGACGCTTCAGTTCCTCAAAGGCTGTTTGTTGCTCTTTACCCCAGTGAAACACGATGCCCTTCCTGGTTAACTCTTGAATAGGCTTGGCCACGGACGCCACGTCAGGCATGAACTTAGCGGAATATTGGACAAGACCCATAAACAATCGCACTTCACTTTCGTCTTTGGGAGATCTAGCATCTCTTATAGCAGCAATCTTCTCTTCGGATGGGTTTATGCCGTCACTAGTCAGCTCGTGACCAAAGAACGTAAGCCTTGACAATCTAAACTCGCACTTGTCTCCGTTCACCGTCAACCCCACTTCACTCAGCCTATCTAACACCACAAAAAGACGCTTGTCATGTTCCTCCACGTCACACCCATGAACAATGAGATCGTCCGCAATGTTCGCAACCCCAGCACAACCCCTTAACACATCTCTAATGATCTGCTGATATTTCTCCGGCGCCGACGTTACGCCAAACATCAACCGCTTGTAACGATAAAGCCCTCGATGCGTGGCAAAGGTAGTGATGTGGCGACTCCCCTCACTGAGTAAAATCTGGTGAAAACCCCACTTGAGATCTATCTTGCTGAACACCGTACTGCCATTCAAGTCGTGTAACAGCTCCTCAACGGTTGGAATTGGGTGACGCTCTCGGACGATTGCTTCATTTGCACGACGCATATCAACACAGACTCTTACGTCGCCATCGCTTTTGGGAACCACCACCAACGGCGAAATCCATCCTGACGGCCCCTCCGGCACTTCCTCTATAATGTCAAGCTCCAAAAGTTCATCCAGCTTTGCATCCACCTTCTCGCGTAACCCAAACGGTATCCTACGTACATGCTGTGCTACAGGCTTCACCGACTCATCAATGTGTAGCTTAAGCTCGTAGCCCTTCAAAAGACCAACACCACTAAACAAGTGCTTGTATTTCTCTCTGACATCCCTGTCCGATCGCCCACCGTCAACACTGTTTGTCTGAAAAGGACCAATACGCAACAGGTTTAGCGCCTCGGCAGTCTCTCGGCCCAACAGCGTGCGACCATCGCCTTCAACCACCACAAAATCAGCATTACTTCCGTTTTCAAACCCAGCCAGCGTGACATCTGCCGTGAACGTTCCTAGGGTCGGTAAAGGTTCTGTACCACCATAAGCAAAAAGTTCCTTTGCAGATTTGCGAGATTCACAGTTAATCCCCTTTTGCTTTAACAACTCCCAAGTCTGCTGGCCCATAACATTACATGAAGCTCCCGAATCAATGAGAACATCGGGTACGTCTACACCACCAATGACCAGCGTTACCAAAGCGCCCCTTTGTTCCTTACGATCATTCACCTGTTCCACTGAAAAGGCATAATCGGGTCTTTGCGAATGACCTGATGCAGCGAAATCTCCTTTATCTTCCTCTCCAGGGCTAGGTCTTCCAGTCACGAGGTTCGTCTCTCGCCCTCCGCGTCCGCGTCCACCTCGACCCAGTCCACCAGCACTCCTGCCTCCTCTGCCGCGTCCGCCTCTGCTACTCTCAGGTCCTCTAGATCCCGAATGGGTCCTGCTTAGCTGATGGAGTCGAGGGCATTTAACTTTAAAATGGCCTGTTTCGCCGCACTTCCTGCAAGTTTGACCACTCGCCGGGCACTTTTTGTCTTGACTGAAGTGTCCTTCTTGTCCCCAGCTAAAGCACGTCTTTGCTTTCCTGGGATTTTTGTTTCCATACAGCCTGCCACCCACTGCATTGACCTGGTTATCTGCTTGGTCGGTACTGTATTGCTTCAGTTGTCGATCAACCGTTTCTTGGGATCTTGCAACACGCAACAATTCATCTAACGTAACAGTTCCTTCCTTTTCCAGAAATTTCCGGCGTAAATGGCTCGAATAACACTTGTCTATGAGCTGATCGCGAATGTAGTCATCCTCGCCGGCGCCAAAATCACAAGTCGCTGCTCGCTGACGCAATCTACAAACGAACTGATCAACTGTCTCTCCGATCCCTTGCGAAATTTGTCGAAACAAATGTCTCTCAAAGGGAATGTTCGCCTTTGGCACGAAATGGTCGTCCAACACCTTTAACGTTGCTTCAAAACTTGCATCTCCACCCTCACCAGCTAGTGTGAAATAAATTTCTTGCACATCCATACCAGCGACATGCAACAGCAAAGCGCGTTTTTGAGCGTCGTTCGATACACCTTTCCCGGTCACATACAAACTGAACGCTCGCTTCCACTTCTTCCATCGCTGACTTAAATTGTGCGCCTCTCCTTTTGGATTAAATGGTTCCAAACCACTGACATCTAAAGTAACAGAAGTCATCCCAGAACCGCCAACAGCACCGCTCGTAGTACCGCTTGTCGCGTTAGTTTCGCCCGATCCACCGCCTCCCGGCATCGCTGAAATAAATCCTTGACGAAATCCTCGACGAAATCCACAGCGAGATTTTCAACGAAACTCTTGAAACCCTCAGCGAAATCCTCGAAATATTCTCGAAATATCCTCGAAATCTTCTCGAAATATCCTCGAAATATCCTCGTCGCCAATGTAGTACCGCGGTTAGGTTAAAACACACTTTATTCACGACCGTTACACTCCGAACTCAGAACGCTAACAGACTCGAATAAATTACAACACACGCTATCTATAGTACATGCAAATTACATAATTCCCGTATGTATCACATCACATTCATTCTCTCGCTTCTACGCGCTTGCATTAGCATCGTATACACTACATTCATCATATCTGGTCTATTAGTAAGCGATACCTTTGCCTGGAGTCGAGAAGTAAGCCTTTTCAGCATCTCTTGAACAGCAGTATTCTACAAAAAATAAAAAAATAATACAAAAATAAATAATAATAAATAAATTATCGACTAATGCCAGGACAAAAAAACAAGTACAGTATAGGTATAGTATAAGTTATGTGTAGTTGTTCACTATAATACTTTTTTTCCATTTTTCACACTACAGGAATAATAAAATGAATGCTGTACTCAACCTCCTCAAGGCCTTAAGTGAAGCTGTTTTCCTTTTACCACTCTCAATACAAGACCAGACTAAATTCTGCATTCAGAGACCTTTTCTCTCAGCATTATTATTCAAAAGAACCATTCTTCTAGGTATAAGTGAGGAATATGTATTTTTTTGTAACCATCTGACAAGCATGAACAAAGTTCAGCATGCTATAGCTATAAGGTGTCTAACTAGAGTACACATATGTTACAGTTTTTGCTGGTGCTGTATGTTCATGTGTGACTGAATAAATACCTTTGGTTCAATTTGAAGCAGTGTTCTTGCATCTCGGAATGCTCCTTCAAGTTTACCAAGCTTCTCCTGTGCTTGACATTTTCTAAACAATGCTTTTGGGTCATTTGGTAAATGCTTCAATGCTAGAAAACAAGTAAAAAGAATCGCAAAAATAAATTCAACAGTGGGACATGCCTATCCCCAAAAAAGCATATGCCCTTTTCAAAGGTGTGCAACATCTCAGAATCATTATAGAATATTTTATTAGATTATTCAATGAATATTAATTAAAATACAAGGGTTGGTTCTTACATTCAGTGGCATCATCTGCAGCCTTATCATACTTTTCCTGTGAAGTATAAATAATTTTTTTTGCAAAGTTAGAATACATGACTGAAATAACATCTACACAAATAGTTTTTTAATTTGCATTAAAAAAGGTGAAACATTGATATTCACTAACAAAATTAATCAAGTCTTGACGTTGTTTCTACCAGCAAAAAGTGCCCATTGTTTCCAGTTTCTTCAGGACCCAGAAGAAATTGAATGAAAATATGCTTAAGGATTAATTTGCCCACCTTGGGCCTTATTTTTGCTCTTGGAGGAAGACTAGGAATCATAGTTTTTGCATAAAAATCATTACACTCATGGGTACACTGGGTTTTACAATGTTAGGGCACTTAGCTTCATTTAGGTCTTTAGAGAGCACAGCTGTGATGCTTATGCAAACTTTAAAGGGCAATACAAAATCGGCAAGTAGACTAAACAGCGGGGGAGGACAGGGTCTGGGAGATGGGGGGTAACAGGGGGATAGAAGGCAGGAGAGGAAAATGCAGGGGGCGGGAGTTCTAAAGAGTAAGAAGTGGCAGAATTACATGTGGGAGAAAATGAAACAATACATAATATATTTCACAATCAAAAAAGGGTTAAAGGGAGGAAGCTAAGAAGAAGGGGCAGGTCAGCCGGTATGCAAGGTACAGGAAGCAGGAGGTTTGGACCTCCCTGCTCCCCCTGCCCCTTTTGCCCCCTCTTACTATCATCATCCTTTGGCTACAGAGCTGTCAACCAAAACAGTGTTTTGACTCTAAATAGTGTTTCAGGGCAAAAAATATTTCCCAGCACTTACTAGCTTCAAATAACAAGCAGCTCGATTCTTTAAAATCACTCCTCTTTCCTTCAGCTTTTCTGTATCCTTCTCATCTTGAGAAAATAGTTTTAGTGCTTGCGTATAACAAGCAGCTGCTAAGTCATACTTTCCATCTTTAAAATGCGCATTTCCCTCTGATTTAAGGTCAGCGGCACCTTTCTGGTCCTCGTCCTGATCAGTTAAGATGATAAAAATTAGAGATGAACCTGTTCCTCTTTTCTACAGAGAGTTTACTAAATCTCAAACACCAATCTTCATTAGTTTAATCCTTGCACATCACTCCACAACACAGACACTTTTGCATTTTGAACAGTTCCCTTGGTCCTAGAGACACCAAACCTCATAGATTCCCTACCCCCATAATACAAACACCTCTTGGTCCCAAGGATGGACACCAAACTTCTTAAAATCCCTATCTCTGTCCACAATATAGACACCTCTGAACTATGGACAGTCCTCTGGGTCCCAAGGACACCAAACTTCACACTTACCCTCAACCTCAATGACAGATATAAAATACATGTACTGTACCAGAATAAGAACAGACATGTTTGGGAGTTCTGTTGCTCCACACAACTGCCCTTTCTTCCACCATGTTCATTCAAGATGGTAGCCTCTTAAACTTAGGGATTGATCTTCACATTCATACAGAAAAATAGGAGAATGTGAATAACCTAGAATTTGAAGCCCACTCATGCGAGTATCCCCCCCCCCCCCTTACTCCCTTCGCTGCACTATATTCCTTGACCCCAAACATGGCTGCCATGGTGACATGGGCAAACCAGCAATAAAAGCTGGCCTGACAAGTCTAGGTATTTCATATAGCTCCAATCCTAAACAGAATGAATTGGAAGTGAAGGCTTAAAGGCGTCATATCTTTGATATGGTAGCTAAAGTGGCGGGGGGGGGGGGGGGGGAGAGGAGATGAGTTGGTCTTACTATTCTATTAAAGATTGTCCACCTTGAGCAAATCAAGGTGTTAGGCTTGATTATTTCTAGAATCAATTACAGTTTCAGAGTGCTTATCATTCACACTTATAAGAAACAGGACTGGAAATTTACTTTATAATTAATAAAGAAGCTTTGATCTGCACGTGAAGGTTGTTGCATGCTGCACAAATCTGTTCTACTGTCACAGCAGGTGAAAGTTAAATAATACAAGAGAATTTAACCATACCTTCTCCATCTATCTTTTAGTGTATGTGTTACGTTCCTGCAGCCTCATCTCTTGGACAAATCTACTTTTCTTGATTCAAATGAACCTTTAAACTCATTGATCGGCGGAATAAATACTGTGAAGACTGATAACTCTATTGAGCCGCCAAATCTTGCGTACAGCGGCCTACTTGTTTTATTATGCGCAAAATGTTTGTTTACATCAAATCATAATGGCCGTCCGACTCGGATCATGATCGATGAATCCGATGAAAGCTTGAAGATGGATAGCCCTGTTTCTTTAAAATGCAGCAGTCCGACTTCATTTTTCGCCTCTCCATTACCTTTTACAAATGAAATCACGCGTGTTCCACTTCAAAGAATCCGATGTGGGAGACTTGACATTCGAAATGAAGAGCGATGGCTTGAGTATGAGCCAATGTCTACCCAACTTAAATTTCTCCACAAGGATAGAAAGCACTTTGACCATGAATATTGTACTTTTCTGGACTGTAAAAACATATCTGCTGCAGATATACGCGTCAGTGCAAAGTTTGGTTACCTGGACGCTATGACCGGAACACTAACTGTTGAATGCCAACAGCTGATTGATGTTGCTGGTCCACATCATAGCAAGAAACTCGTTGGCGTTTCGTCATCGCGAAGCTACGTTTTAGAGGCGACCTTTCACGTCAACTATACGGGTCAAGTCAGAGATGTTCTTCGTTCACTGCGGAATGCGAAGCAGGTGGAAACCACATCGGATGCTGAGAGATCGCCAGGGTGTGAGGGAACTAAAACAGAGGGTGCTTCGTTGTCGACAGGCGAGAAGAAGACCGGTGAGAAGAAGCTTAGGGAGGGCCTCCCTGATTGGACGCCGTACATTCCGCATCGTGTGTACACGCCTTCTGTGCGAAAACTGATCGAATTGGTGATCACTCTCTACACGATCTTTTCCATTTTCTGGGCGGTATGGCAACTCTATCGACATGTTGATTTTATACGAGCCTACATTCAACCTGTCATTGATGCCTTGAAATATCATGTGGAGCTCATGGACAAGTGTATTCAGTTTTTAAACAAGTTGTTTGAGGAGATGACAGATCAGTGGCTTGCTTATATCAAACCAGGATATGTCATCCTTTCCTCTTTTGCCTCACCCTTGATTGCTGTGGGACATGAGGTATGGTCAGTGTGCTACAGCATTTCCCTATCTTTTGCAGTTGCATTTCAACCCCTCTACCACCTCTTTGAGCCACTCTTCAAATTAATTTATCTGCTCTTTATAAAGACACCTTACACCATCTTCCAGCCAGCTTTCTCTTTAGGAGCAAAGTGTTTTTCATTGTTTTACGATGCTGTCCTTTGCCGCATTCTTTTGGCACAGTTTAGTAACATCAAACATTCATTTTACTGGTTGGTTGAAATTCTGGAAAAGAGCATGAAGTTTGATCCACTCAAAGCACAGCTAATTCTCATGAGATCAACTGTCATCAACAGTGGTAAAGCTCTTAGTCTTGGCTTGGTTTATATCTTTAAAACTATTGAACGACGGGTGTGGTTAATGATTGCAAGGCCAATTGAAGACAAGGACGACTAATAATAGTCGGTACAGATTACAGATGGTGGACATAACTCCTCTGCCAAAAGAGGTTCTTTGTGTGAAATGATGCATATAACAGTGGTACTCAAATGTGCCCATGGGCTACTATTAAAATGCCTACTAATAAATTTAATAATAATAATATTAGTGTTTTACAGTACTGCAGTTAAACTGCTATTTATGGACATCTCGATAGTAAGTGTACCAGTACTTGATTACCAACAACTCCGCTTGTCGTAAAAGTATGAAACTACAGGAACTACTATGATAAGGACCCCTGTATGAAACAGACCCTTGCCCACCCCCTACCTACAATACTCATTAGAAATCGTTGAAACAGACACCATATTTCTGAATTTTCTCGCAAATTTATGATATTCACTCTTCGCACCTTTATTCTCACTGAAATGTGCCCCTCCTTCCCCACTGTTGAGTTATTCGTATTTTGGAGCATTAAGAGACAACTGGCATACCCAAATCAACATTGGGGAAGGGGAAACACACCCAAGTGTGTCAAGAGTTTTGACGAGTATTGTAGGTGCCTATATGTGTAAGGGTAAAGGAGCATTGGAAGGTTAAAGGTTAATACCATGGGCCAAAGTGTCTTTCTTTCTTCAAAAATTATTTTGTTTCCAAGCTTACCCTTCATCTTACAGAACCTTCCTCAAAACCTCTGGGTATAGGGCTGGATCCGTGATTTAATTATTGCTCCCTTTGATCTTATTATGGAGATTTGACTGTAGTGAATGCTTCGTGGATCTTGTTCATAGCTCTGCACACTGGTTTCCAGGGTGAAACTACAGCTTGATAGTGTCTTAACCCTTTAAACCCTAAGATCAAAATTTGAATTCTCATTTGTTGCCCCTATTCATTTCTTACAGAAGTAGAGGGGAGAAGTTGATAAAATATCAAGCAAATTCTTCTTGTGTGATCATGTCCGTAATTCTCATGACCACTCTGTTTTACAAAGCATTAATATTACAAGGAGAAATTTCATGCTGATCACTCTTAGGGCTTAAAGGGTAAAAAGGCCAGCGTGGAAATGAATTTGTTTTTGATCTCTTGACTTGCTTGAAATTTAAGTGTTACTTGTTAGCTTTAAGCTTAGGCTTAATGTTTGATATTATTTTTATGCTCATCTCCACAGAGGATAATGCTTTAAATTATTATGCAGTTTGGAAAAGACTGCTTAAGTCAATATTACTCTCTGATTATTTAAAAGCATGCCAAATGATTGTAATGTTAATGTCATAATGGGAGAAAATAGGATAATCTTTATCCTGAAAGTTGAAATTCCCCTTTGAGTTATTTATTACAAAATCACAGAGAAAGAGTTAGTATTCTATAATAATATATATTATGATGAGATTGTTGAAATTACATGCGGTTGAGCTACTTTATAATAACTGCTGTATAGTAATTATAATTGTATAATTATTATACAATCTACAGCATGTGTATGCATGGCTATTAAAGTTATTATCAAAATATGCGTGGTTCCATATTATATGCAAAATTATACCCTAACCCCGTAATAAAAACTGCAATTTTTGGCTCAATGTATCCTATAATCTATTTTTGCCTTTTCGTTAATTAATCAGGGCGAAAAATTTTGTTGTTGAACATTTTCTCCATCAGTCATGATTTTTTCGTTAGTGTGGCATATAATAATTTATTATTTATCAATGTATAAAAGAAAACGATTTAGTGTGAATCATAAAGGGCTCGAAAATCATAGTGCTGCACTAAGAAATACGTACCCTCAAGCATAATTTTGAACCTGATTGTTTCTTAAAGGCTCTAAACAGCCAGTGTTCAAGAAAAGAGAAACTCCCCTCAAACAAGGAAAGCAAATGGACCCTTGTAAGGTCGTGACCACTCTTGTACCCCTTGTGATCTCATTTCTTTTGTACTTGCATATACTGTTTGCGGAGAAATTTTAAAAAAGAAAAATATCAATTCGGGATTGAAATGATTTTTCTGACATCATGATACTTGCATTTCGTCCAAAGTCGTCGCGCCCCTCCCTTTTCTTTCCGCACCCTGAATTGAAAAGACCTGGAAACGAGAAAGAAGTTTACGAAACACGAATCATACATGACGTACTTACTAGATCAAATATGGCGGCCGTGTGTCGTGCTTTTCGGTTGTTGGGAATAACTTCTACAAATCCAAGTAAGTCTGGCCATTAATGGAATCCCTTGATCCCTTTTATACAGCGAATTTATCAGAGAAGGATTTCATATATACAAACTGGTGCTAAACACAGTGAAAGTCTGCGAAATTGTTTCATTAATTTTAACAGAATAACCAAAGGTTAGAATAATCATCGACAGCACTGATTGTTGATGCCTTGATCTTGCCTTAGGTGCCTTAAACAGTCTCGAATGCATTAATAGATTTCATCAGCAGCGTATCCCATCCGAGTGCTTGCATTCATCCGGTAAGACTGATTCTGTTGTAAAAATGGATCTTTTATTTAGCTTTGGATAATTTAAAATCATGTTTTCGAAATAAACATTAAGCTTAAAAATATATATATATATATATATATATATAAAATACATAATTAAGCTAGTAATCATAAGCATAACTTCGCTCACTTATAAAGACTTAAGATTAGAAATTTAGTAAAATCATAAACAGTTGAGCCTGCATGACCTTATCAGGGACACCAGAAGGCAGACTGTGGCTAAGCGGTTAGAGTGCTGGACTTGCTATTCGGAGACTCCGAGTAAGTCCTGCCTCGACCGCTAGCTGGATTTGTTTATGGTAGTCCGGAGTCCATCTCCTCAACCAGGCTTGTAAGTAGCCAGCTGTTTTGTATCTGGGATTCTTAGTCCCATTGTGTTTGATTATATCTGAATGATTTGTTTTAGTCATTTACTCAGCCCCACTAGCATATCAGTTCTATAAATACTGCTGAGAGTAAAAAAAGGAATTATTATTATAATTTTATTACCAAATAAAAGGGACAGACCCTACCAGGGTTTTCATTAAGAACTCTTATAGCAGGAGAAATGTGTAACGTTACAGGAGAATATTCTGAAAGGGGCTCCAGGCTACCGAACATTAGCCGGAGAAATCTGTGTAGTAAACGGAGAATTCTCTGATCTCTGGTGCCTAATGAACACCCTGCCTACTGTCCTATCACAGAGGTGGCCCTGTTATATGGGTAGAGTAAGTATTGTACATGTATGTCCTTTCAGTGATGAAATTTCTGTAAAAAGAAATTCAACCGTATTTTCCCTTCTTATCTACAGGTAATCTTATCTATAATGCCTTTGTCGATGAGTGCTTGATTTGATCTGCTTTGCTAATACTTTACCATTAGAGAAAATGTGAAATTCTAACATGATTTTGGAATTCAATGTGAATTTTTATGAATTTTTACAGCCCTTATGTTAGGAGGAAGGAAAAGAAGTGAATGGAGGCAAGACAGAGTTCCTGCACATACCAGGGTTTGTTCTTATATAATTTTATTAATTTACTTTGAAGTAAAGTAGAAGGGAATGTCATAGATAAAGAAATTGTGATCTGTGTTATGTGTAGTCTGCTACACAGCCGTTATTAGTGTCGTCACGCAACGCTCCTCGTGGGGAGGAGCGTTGCGTGACGACAGTTATAACGACTGTGTAGCAGACTGTATTATGTGAGGTTGTGAGGCACATGGTTTTCAATTGGATTAGTCTTGGATAGGGTATTGAGCAAGCAAAAATTTTCACCATTGTAGGGGAAGTTGTAACATGTTATTAGTGGTACATGTATACTAAGAGTTTGATGAATTTATTTTGTTGTTGTCTTTTCAGCTCAGGCTTGATAAACCAGAAAAGATTAAAGTTAGAAAAGCATTTGGTGGACACAAAAAAATCAAAGGCATCAAAGTCAAAACTGGTCTGTACGTTTGTAATTCATTAGGTAAGGATTGTTTGTTATGGTGATTTGTTGGCGCAGTTTTGGTTGATGTACACTGTTTGTTTATAGAAGGAAAACATTATGACATTTTAACCTAAAATAGTTGTTGCCCACCATACTTTATAATTATGCCATACCCTGTTCTTTAAGAACCTACAGAATTATTATAATCTTGCCCAAAAACATGTACTTGTTCATGTATATTTTACTAAAACAGCTTGTTTTAACTTGCACAGATGTAGAATTTGAGTGTCCTATTCTTAAAGTAGTACACAATACCGCAAATGATAACTTTACAAAAAATGGAGTGATGGTCAAGGGAACCATTGTTGAAGTAGATTCGAATCCTTTCAAGAACTGGTTAGTAACACTTGATTTTTGATTAATATTACTTTTTACATGCAGCACTTTCACTGTCACAAAACGTACGAAAGAAAAAGTATGTTAATTTGTTCTATATTCACTTTACTGTTCTTGCTTTGTATTCTAAGCTGTATTTTTCATTGTTACAGGTTTACAGATAACTATAAAAAAGAAGATGACAAGCAAACTGAGGTATATAATGGGTCGGGTCTTTTGCCTTTTTCTTGTCTGTTCTTTTGAGTGTTTCAAAATGAAAATGCATAGGGGCCTTAGTTAACTTTTTAGGGGATTGCAGTCATTTCGTTATGCATTTGTAGGTCGCACTTCTAGAGTGATTGATCTTATACTTTCCCAGTCTTCTGCAAAGTCTCAGAATGACCAATAGAGGCCTTCCACATAGACATTCTTAGGGTTTTGTCACACATTCCTTCCCTTTGTCATGCATTCCTTTTGTTCATCACGCATTCCTCCCCTTCGTCATTCATTCTTTCCCTTCATCACACATTCCTTCCCTTCATCACGCATTCATTCCCATTCCTTAGGTACATGGGGAAGGTACCAGGGATGAATTCCTATAAATGTCTGCATGGGACGCTATGAACAATACTGATGACTGTATGTTCCTCTCTCTGTTTGTTACTCCTTTGCTAGGAAAACTCGTCACTAGAACAGCTACTGCCTTACATGGAGACTGGAAAGCTTTATGGTAAGGACATAAATTATTATACCCCACAACCCTTTGTCAGCATCATGAGACTCAATAGTTGCATAATTTCCCCTATTTCGCCCTCTTCCCACCCTTTTAGAACTCCCACCTCCTGTCCTTTCCTTTCCCAGCTCCTGTACCCTCTGTCTCCTATTTTCCCGGGCTCCCAACCCCTGACTTTCCCCACCTCTTTCGACTTTTTTGACGAGCCTGTCTGTTGCATTTATGTACCATGGCACATTTATCTCAGGGAAAAGTGCCCACACACGCAGTTATGTCTTCCACAAGGCTAAAATCCACGGCTAATACACGGTGAAAAAGGCTTATTATAACCGCAGTTAGCAACTTACTTGTAGTCTTCCCTGCCTGTCTTGCAGCTAAGATAACGACGCGGCCAGGTCAAGTTGGTGCCTGCAATGGTTACATCCTGGAAGGGGATGAGTTAGAAACTTTGTTAAATACATGTCAGGATTTAAGATTATCGATAGAAAGGAAAGCAGAAAAGCAGTAGTCAAACAAGAACATCTTCATTGACTAACATGGACAGCACCTTTTATGATTTGCCCTGCTGATACAAGCAAAGAATGATCCAGCTCCGGGAACTCTGTAAATATCGGCTTTTGATTGAATAAAAAAGGATGCTATGTCAGGCTATGTTTTTTTTGGCTACATGATGCGAATGACTAATCTTTCATAGCCTTTAAGATGGAACTGCTTAACTCTAAAGTCAGAAAACAGCAGTAAATTTTGCTCCTTTGATGCACACAAAACAGATACAGTCAAACCTCTTTAATACGGACACCAAAGGGACAGAACCAATTGTCCGCTTTACAGAGGTGTCCATATTATAGAGGTAGGGAATGTATGATTTTTGGCATTTCTGGGACCAAATGAACTGTCCGTAATAGAGAGGTGTCCATATTATAGAGGTGTCCGTAAGGAGAGGTTAGGCTGTATCTTTCTTAAGCGACCAACTCGGGAATTTGTAAAAGTATTGGCAACTAAAGCTAGTCATTTATGAGAATATACTCTTGTCAGTGACCATTTGATATACCGGTGGTATCTATTAAGGACGGTCGCTTTGGACCAAGAGCCTTAAAGACAGTGATTAAGACATGTGAGGGAATACATAGGGAACAAAACTGGAATTGACCAGAGACCACTGTGGAACATTAACCAACTCTAATAGTTTATCTTGCATTGGGGCTGCGATCGTATCTAACAATCACACGGTCCTTCTTCTCTTTTGGTTTGGGAGACTATTTTCTTTTTCTCTTTCTTTTTCAATCCCTTTGCCCATCACCAACTCTCACGCCTACCTTTCCCACCCCCCTCCCCCCAAAAAAAAGGGGGGATGGTGAAGGGCTGGTCGTAGGTTACCCCAAACTGTAGTTTTTCTGCATGTCTCATTCTTCCTATCACTTTATCTTGGGGGGAAGGGTGGGGGAGCTGTCAAGTTTTTCAAATGGATGATTTGGATAATGGAAGTAGATTCTCTCAAACCATCTGAAAAGAAACCATGGTCAGCTTGTCTTCTAATGAAACAACTACCAGAATGCATCATACGAGGGGTTGTTAAGGGGACTATGACACACTATTTGCTGTCTTATTAAAAAGAGAAAACATGTCATCCCATCAACTGGATTCAAAAAATAATGCTCCAGTTTTGTTATTTAAGACCATATTTAGGCTTTGGAACTTTTTCCTGTTGTCTGTTGCTATGGATTGCAAGGATATACATGGATTGTTTTTATGGTATGCCTGTAAAAATCGCCAAAAAAGTATTACAGTTAGTGCTCCCTGATGACACTTGCTGGATATCATCTTCTACAGGAACATTTTTGTATGGCTAAAGCCCGGGGGGGGGGGGGTACTGCCATATATGGGCTATATAGGTATGTGCCGCTGTGAAGGGTATGGTTTTCAGGCAGTTTACTCTAGGATAGGGTATATAAATCAGAGTGTTTGGGTCTACAATAGGGTATCATTTTTCAGGAAAATGATCAGTTGGTTGAAGATTTTATCTAAACAAGGGAAACAGCTACTCTAGGATAGGGGGATTTGGGGAGTTTACTCTAGTATAGGGTAGCAAAATTCAGCTGAACTAGCTCTAGTATAGGTTAAGGGTTCCAGGGTCCCAGCGGCACATCCCCACCCAGAAATTCCTAAAGTACCCCCCCCCCCCCCCCCGGGGGCTAAAGGTACTAAATAATGACTTCAGCACAAAAGTGATCTCAAACAGTAGTATCCTCGTGACATTGCCCCTTTAATTTGGCACCTACAACCACATTATGTCTAGGCATCTATAAAGTGTTTTCACTCACGTGGCTAACATCTGTGCAAATTTATTGGAACAAAAGAAAGCGATTGCATAAGAAAAGAGTTCAAATCCCACAGGACTGGTTTGGGACACCAACATGGCCGCCGTTTCATTGTTTTGGACACAAATATGGCCGCCGTGATGTCATGTGAAAGCACTCTATATTTTCCTTTGTTTCAAACTCATTATCATGTACCAATACCACACCCATCAACAAAGGCAAATAAAATTTAAACCATGGAAAAAAAATCAAACTGGGACACATACAAGAAATATTTTCCCCTTGACCTTGCCAATGAAGGAATTACGTGCGGTGTTTCCTGACGCTATGGGAACGAAAAAAAACAAAACAAAAAAAAGAAGACCACAATTCTCTCTTACAACAATTTTACTCGGTACAAACTCCATAAACTCGGCAGTTCTCAGTTCATTACAAAATCGACTACCAGAAAAATTTTGCAAAAAATGACAACAATTATTATAATTATTACAATGTAATAAATTCTTCAACGTGTCTCTTGGAGTGATTTTAATTACCATGAAACAATATCTAACAATCAGTGCCAGAAAATTACAAGTAAACAAAAGAAGACACTGAAATTAGAGTGTATCACTGTGTACTAATCTAATACGTATCTATTTCACGGCTTAAATAAAATCACTCTAATCAACGTTCAGAACGTTATACAGTACACTTACTTCTATTAATTTCATCTCTTAAGCCATATATTAATATAGTTCTGTAGGAAAGGTAACATTAGCCTTAAATTGATGGTCTGTTTGTAAAAAAATTCAAGTTAAGTTAACTATGTATAATAGAAAATATTCTTCTTTCGATCCAAAATTCATGAAGTTCTAAATAGTATCCAAAATAGTTTCCCTTCGGGAGTGATTTTTTTGTCGTTGTAGTTTTGTTTCGGTTTTTTTTTCTAATTTCTTTGTTCGTGCCAGGAAAGGCGAAGACGAAGCTCAGACTAAATACAAACCTACCATCGGTTAAACTTTAAACCGGGGTTGAAAATGTGGTAAAGAAGGTCAAAATGTACTGTAGTCCAAGTTTTACGTACAAAGCCTGAGATGAATTCGGTCAAAAGACGCAACGAACCGTTTACTCAATAGACCGCCTGAACGAGATGCGAGCCACACCTTAAACTCTAATGAGGAAATAACTAGCAGCCTGCTACAGACGAAATGATATTTTAGGGAGCTTAAGCCCCAATGACGGCGATGGCAACGAGAACGTCAAAAAAGGCAATAGGTTTGGATTAGTAAAACAACAACTTCGCACGTGCATCACGCATTTTTGTTCATATCTTTGCCGCTGTTGAACGCGGAATACAACTTGAAACTTCTTAGTTTCATGTTTTACGAACGACGTTAACACAAGAAAACAATATCCTTCTTCTTTTCCTAAACTTAGATTCAACTCAGCGTTTGACAAATTGAATGAAATGGAATAAGAACCATGAAGTTTGAAACAGTACGAATTCATTTTTAAAGTGACGTTTTCGTTGCCGTTGTTGTCGTGGTTGCTCCCTATTGATACAATAAGCGAACTTTAATTGAAGGAACAACGCTATGAGATATGCATATCCTAGTTCCGGTCAAAAAACGAGAGGTTGTACAAACGCGAACAGTGAGCGATGTCTATCAGGTCGTCTATAGATGTGACATCAAAAGTAAATAAGAGATTCGCTTGGAGACAAAGCAAGCGACTTAACAAAATAAAGAAGCGCACATACTTACCTAATGACGATGCTCCTCTAAAAGTAGAGCAAACAGCCTGAGATTGCTGTCATATTCTTAACATACAAAGGCCTTTTTAACAATTAACGGTCGTAAACAGGAAACCAAAATTGTCTTCGAACTATCACAAACGAGTCCAGAGTTGAAACTCGTTTGACACGGCTAGTGTCTCTTAGCGATTAGCGGATGCTCTTTGCGATTTCCTGGCCACAAATTACCATGATATTACATCGAGTTCATACGCGCGATTTGAATTCGCACCTAATGTCCCATCAAAAATCAGCAGTCTGTAAACAGTCCTTTAGACTGCAAACCAAAACTGGGTAACAGAGTTCAATTGTATGTTTTAATAACTGAGACAATGCATCGTCTGCAGATGGCACAAACGCGTTCATCCAGTCGCATCTGTAACGCACACTGATAACAGAACCTATGGCCACAAACCAGGGTAGCATCCTTTGGCCTGTCCATACAGATGTCACAAGGACTGTCTTGTACCTGCCGTGGGATGGATTCTCTGGGCAACGTTGAGTCCTGTTCTGTTATAACTGGGCTCGTCGGCAGCCGCGAATTAAACTCCTCCAGCTCAAGAACTTTCGTTTGGTGACGAGAGTCTATAAACGCTCTTTGATTTTCTTCGTCGTCATTAATGTCTGGTTCTTGATCGTAGTAACTGTCTTCGTTGTAATCATAGTCCTCTTCTGGATAGTAAGAATAATCATCGTATTCTTCCGGTTCCATCTGCATGTACTCATCAGCTTGCAGTTCCTGAGCTATGGCCGCGTCGCTCACAGTCTGCAAGTTACTGGTTTCACTGTTTTGCTCCACAAGGATCCAGGGTCCTTTCTGAGTGCTCCACGCCTTAGGGGCAGGGGCCCTGCTGGGTACCTTACCCTGCCATTTCACAGGCGACCCAAGAGATGGCCAAGCCTCTTCATAGCTAGTCTTCGGCACAGGAACCTTACTCGTTTCGCGGTCTCTCTGTGAGCTAACAAGCACGTTAGCAAACGATATCTTATTTACCTCTGTTTTACTTTCAGCTAGGAGCACTGCTTCGTTAAAAAACTCCTTTGGTTCGGGACTTTTTCCAAGAACAGCTGCGTAAGAATTTGGATCCGGCTTTTGTTTCTCCGGACGAGATTCAGAGCTCTCTTTCTTTCGCGGTGGTCGCTCGAGGTATCGATAAGAAGGATGGCGAAGAGGACAGTTGTCCCCTCGATGGCAAACGCCCCAGACCATAAAAGTAGGGCATATATTATCACTCCATTCCTTTAGCTCGGCTTTGCGTTTTTCCTCTTCCGCAAGTTCTTTCATTTCCTGTTCCCGTTCCTTCCTCTCCATTCTTCTTCGCCACTTACTTCCGAATATACCTCCAACTAGCGACTTATTTGCGCCTCTGATTTCTTCAGGTCGCCAGTTTTTATCGCGGTAACTAATATGTTCCAGTGGTCTATCTGGAACAATCACGGGGTATTTGGGGTTTAATAGCCTCTCGCGCACAGCCGGGTCGATCTTAAATTGGCTCTGTAGACTTTCCGAAGATGTTTCTTGTCCGCCATTCGTGTCTGTCGCCTCTGCTACGTGCGGTTCGTCCATAGTTGAAGCAATCTCGAAGACTTCGTCATCTGCAGTTGGATTTATCACTGCGTCATAAACAGCTGCCAAAAAAGGTAAAATCGTTGATACAGCGATAATGCAAAATTGTGTTTCTCTGACAAGCGCTTTCGAGAGAAGCTACGATTTAAGCCTCCTTACCCCGATGTGTCAATGGGAAAGATCACCTGCTATAACAATCACAACTTCTAAAACAGATCCCTGCTTACATGCACTGTCCTTTACAAGACGTACTAAAACAACTGCGTTGGCAAAAAGAAAAAGTCCGTGCCCGGACAAGTTACCCATATCACGAAGTCATTCGGAATGCGCTTTGGAAAAATCAAACGCACAAGGCCCTTTTCCTTTTAGTTTGTGTTTCTGGCTCAAACAATTGCGATCAATCTAAAGTGCAAGTTTTCTAAGCCTTTATCATCCTTTTTACAGCCGGCTTATTCTTTATCTTTCTGTCCAAATTCAAAGCCAAAATAAATCAAAACAAAAAATGAACACAATGAGACGATCAATTTTTTTTACAGTCAAGCCAGGTCAAGCGTACCCCCAAGACTCCATTAATGTATTTATCATTCGAAAGTTAAATCCGTTGGTAGTTTTGGATTTCAGACTCATCTCTGTATTCTTGCATGCGAAATGAGCCGTGAATTCACATGCGAAGAAGTTATCAGGGTCGGCCGGGGGGGGGGGGGAGGGGAGTGGAATACCAAAATACCAATAAACCTTCCAATATACCAAAAATTATACTAAAACTCGTGTAAAATACCAAAATTAAGAAAACCACGGTATACTTTATATCCAAAATTAGTTGTGAGTGAATACTTTATACCCAAATTTACGCATAAAATACTGTATACCCAAAAACCCTGGCCGACCCTGAGTTATGAAATTTCTACCAGCTCAGTTTCCCTGAATTTGATGTAAATGTCTTCGAAGGAATTTTATCCCTTCAAAGATTTTCAATCTGACCAAATACGGAGAGGTTCTCGGGTGTTACGAAAACTCAGACCTCGAAAACACAGACCTCAGACCTCAAAAAACTCAGACCCCATGGGTGTCTCGAAAACTCAGATCCCCGAAAACTCAATTTTTTCGATATTATTGACTACCTTTACTTTTAACTAACTATATATCAGAGCGCAAAAAGGGGAATTGGGTGATACGACTTGCGCCATGTCATATGCCATATAGTTTAAATACCATTGAAATGAACAAACGACTCAGCTGTTTCCAAAGATCGATATGATCAGGGATGATATCACAGAGCGATTCAGGTTGACTATGACACTACCCCTTCCTTCAGAGAACGACCGGTTGGCTTAAATCGTTACAGAAGTTGTTACGGCTTACCTGTGGACGTTTCCGTTGAGAACCCAACTTTCTCTCGTGTGTAATCATCTGCGCATTCAGACTCGACGTGATCTTTGTTATCAGATTCAGAACGTCTACGGTTTACTAGAGGTTTGCTTCTTCCAGGTTCAGTCTCAGTGGTGTCATCGTAGGATCTGCGCCTTCTTCTGTTGTCGGGTCGACGTCGGGGATTTTCCGGATTCTCGCCCTCTATAGGATCACTCTCCGAGGTGCGGCCGAAAGATCTTCGTCTTCTTCGGTTGTTAGGTCGATGTCGGAAGTTTTCATGAACCTCGCCCTGGGAAAGTTCATTCTCCGAGGTGCGGTTAAACGATCTTCGCCCTCTTTGGTCGTCGGGCTGATGTCGGGAATTTTCTAGAATCTCGCTCTGTACAGGATCACTTTCCGAGGTGCAATCGGAAGATTTTCGCCTTCTTCGGTTTTCAGATCGATGTTGGGGATTTTCTGGAATCTCACCTTGAATATAATCACTCTCTGAAGTGCGATCGGAAGATCCTCGTCTTCGTTGATGATCCGCAGGATGTTGATGTTTCCTGAACGAGCCATTCACCCTTGAATGGTTTTCCGAGTAATGATTGGAAGGCCTCTGTCTTCGTAGCTTCTCAGTTTGGTAATTTCGGCGATTTTCCAAAAACTCACTTCCTGTAGTGTCACTGTCTGAAGCCTTTCGTCTTCTTTGATCTTCGTCACAGTCTCGGTTTGTTTCCGGAACTTCAGTCCCTCGAGAATCGTTTTCCGAGAAGCCACCAAGAGATCTTCGTCTTCTTTGATGGTCCATCGGCTGCTTTTTGTTAAACGGATCATTTATTCTTGAAACATTCTCTGTGGGATAATCGGAAGACCCTCGTGTTTTTTGGTCTTCGGTCTGGCAATCTCGCTGACATTCCGGAAGTTCAATTCCGGTAGCATCATTGTCCGAAGACGTTTTTCTTCTCTCACCCTCGTCTTGGCACTCAAGATAATTTCCCGGACGCTCAATCACTCTCTGATCGTATTCCGAGACGGCATCGACGGATCTTCGTCGTATTCTTTTCCTGTTCGCACAAAATCGATAATTTTGGTGAGACTCACTCTCTCTACGATCTCCTTTTGAGGTACTGTCGGAAGATCTCCGCCTTCTTTGGCTCTGGTTTGGGCGACAATCATTTTCCGTTAGCTTACCCTGGCGTGGAGCCGTCCCCAAGCTATGATCAAAAGGTACTGCTTGCCTTGTTTGGTTAATATTAGACAAATGCTGTTGACTTTTCTCAGCGTTACGATCGAATGATCTTCGCGTGCCCTTTGTCTTGTTATGAGTGTTTGCACTAGCCGAGCTCTGATGTCCTTCAGATGACCCACCACAACAGGTGCGCCCTTTATTTCCGCTCTTACTGGGTACCGCTCGGCCCTCTTGACGGTCAGTCACGTTACAATCAGTCACGTGACTATCAGCGACGTAAGCAGTAGCCGTCTGTATCTGCTTACTACACGGTGTGCAATCATAGCCTGCGTTACTATCCTCAATTCTAGTGGGATCAATTATCCTCTCGCCTTCAGAGCCTAGGTTAGGGTTCCGCGGGCTGTTAACTTCTCGAGGTTTTTTTTTTTCACAATCGGCGACCTGGTCAAGCACTAAACAGACCGCATTCGTGAAAAGAGCTCTCTGGCCTTCGCCAACGCTCTTGACTTCCTTTCGCTCTGTTACAACCCAGGAATCGTCGCGATTTTTACTTTTGTCTGTAGCACTCTTTAAAGCAACCTCTTTCTTGTATGCCTTTTTATACTTACTTTCATGTCTTCCTAACAACTCACAACTTTCGGCGTTGTCACTTCCCGAAGCCTTACCACCATTTCTACCAACAAATTCGTCGCATTTCTCATCGACTTTGACGCCATTAACAGAAACTGTTGCACAGGAACTCTCACTGGGTTTTGCAGCAACGTGTTCGGTTTTCTTCCTTCCATCTGCAACATCTTTAACTGCGGCAGTTTTGTCAGCATTACCACTAACGTCTCCAGTTTTACATGCATCCCTTTTCAGTATTTTGATCACGACTAACTTCTCGTCTTTGCCTTGTGTAGCACTTTTCTCCCTCGCCTTATGTCCGCCGTTCGGTTTTTGGTCATCAGAATTTTCTGTTCTACCCTTTTTCTTCCGTCTGCGACGTTTCTTGGCAACATATTCAGCTGTATCCGTTATGTTCTCGGGAGAAATGGTCTTTTTAGTATACGCATGTTCACGTGGTACGGCCACTAAGAAATGAAAAAGCAGACGGCGGTTACGTTACTTGTTAACGTCTAAACCGAGCACACAGTCTTAAACTACAATCTTAGACACAAACCTTGAAACAATTTGAACATTCTCGTACCACTTCGTCCCCCTTCCTTTTGCAATGTTGTTGTAGCCAGTGAAACGGTGAAATGTCATCTCAACATTGCACAGGGGGAAGGGGTGTTTCAAGGATTTTTAGCGAGGATTGTAGCAAAAATTCTTTTTGGTTAAAGTTAGATTGTACACAATCGCCTCTCTTTCCAGAAAAGCGCTGGAAGGGATGGAGATACAGAGAAACTTTATTATCCATAGAGCACCTAACGGAACATGTGCCAAGTGTAAAAAAAAGGACTTTCTCAGGCCTTTGGCATTTAGACTACGAGTAGTAGTAGCGGGTGGCTTAGTCTAGCTTAGTTTTTCATCCCTGAAAGCTCCTCCTAAAGGATGGTTTTTCTCAAACTCTGCACTAGTCATTTGAGTTTCTTCTCCATTTGGGCAGAATTAAGCTACACTATCTCCATGTCATAGAAAATTATTTTAATAAGGTCCCGTCGCCCACTCCCTTAAAACCCAGCCTACTTTGAATAAGCTCCCACTTGCTTGGTTAAAAATGTTTATAAAATCATGTTCTTCCTAATTCCTTAGTTGTCATCATTATCTAGTTTGTATCTTTTTTTGTATCTTTGAGCAAAAAAACAAAAAGAAAGAAAGAATGAGTAACTAGAGTGTTACAACTGCCTCACCGACAAGTCCAAAAATTTAATATGCAATGCTCTTTTGGGTAAATATGATTCTTGGTGCTAAGGAAAAATAATTATTAATAATTTATGATAATTTTCCCTGGCTCCGGAGGTGTATACTTACCCCTGAGAGAGCCAAAATGTTTTCCATGCACTTGATGACAGGTATACATGAGTAACAGAGGAACAACAAGGATCACAATACACTTTGCAATGGACAATGTACCAATAAAGAATTCAAGAACTTGACTCACATGACCACTGAAAAGATATTCAAGAAAAATTTTTTAATTATGAAGATGTTCTTGCAAAATGAAATCAAAGAGTCTGACTGGAACAAATAACAAGAGAATAACTTGTTGAGACAAAATTTCTATCTAAAGGTATTAAGTAGCTTTCTGGTGATGTTCATGAATATTGATGGTTAAATGCTAGACTACAGTAAGTTTTTTTGCATTGAGAAAACATCAACTCAACTCACACCAGATGTGTAACACTGAAAGAAGAGGTTGTTAATTATTCATGAAAACAATGAACTGAATATTGTCATTCTATATATTATTAACATTATCACTGACCACTCTGGCCTCTATAGTATGTTTTCCCACTGAACATAATTGCATAGTGGTTTTGATGTTTTCATGAAATAAAAACGCATGGCTCGTGACACTATTTTAAACCTGCCCGTGTTGTAAGTTGTAAGTTGTAAACACAACTTATATACTGTAATCACATTATTATGCAATATTAAAGTATATCAATCTACATCTCTAATACTAAAGAGGTCCCCAATAGCTAAAGCAGGAGAAAAATCTTCTCTTTTTTCTGAGACGAACTGTTAAAAAATGTATACAGGGTTTCACTTAAAGCTGGGACATGGGTAGCGGCAACAGTGTGCTCTGAGAACAGTACCCGCCTTCAACCAAAATGGTAATTTTCCACCCTCAAACCAAACTTTCCAACTTTCCCGCCTACTCAACCTTGGGCTCTTTTCTACTTTAAAAAGTAATGATAACCCTGAAGATATTGAGACAGGGTACGATGAAAGACAAGGCTGTACACTTAGGAAAATTCCCAAGGGGGTACTCCTGATTTTAAGTGACAGGGCTGATTGAAGGATTTTGGGGGGGTTTGAAATGTTATTTTTCAATTTCGGGATTTTTTTGGGTAGGAAAATTTTGGCAAGTATTTTTTCAGGTAGGTTGATTTAAGTAGGAATTTTTTGGGGTATTCAAAACTGTTTATGCTTTTCGTGTGATATCATTTAATGCTATCTGGAAATCTTCATGGCTCGGAAATTCAGCATGGGGTTTTTTGGGGTTTCAAGTTTTGCCCCCATTCAATCATCCCTGTCACTTCAAATCTGGAGTAACTCCCCCCGCCTCCTACCCCAGGGGAAAATTGAAGGGAGCCCAGTGTTCTGAACCAGTGAAATCTTAAAAAAATAACATTATAAAATCCAGATTTTCTAGTTGCCAGGAAGAAAAACAATTAGGTGCCAGGGGCCGCAGTGGACGCTGTTAGAGCACAGAATTGAAAGACATATCTCTGTTATCCAATAAGAATGTGTTTAAATCAACAGTACATTGAAAATGATAAGAGCATGTACTACTGAGAAGGAAATCCATTCATCCATGCCTGGGCAATAAGTACGTTATGATCTGAAACTCACAGTAAATTGCTAACCAGGAAATATAACCTTTAACTGTTTACCCAATAAAGTTTTAAAAACCTGGCATGACGGGATATTTTTCCCTCAATGTGCTGTGCCTTGTCACAGTTTTGCCTCTTGAGTTAAAAACAAGGTTAATTAAAATGAAACCGTCAACATTCTGCATTATCAAAGAGGTTGAATACCGGGTATGTCAAAGGCTCTGCAACATAGCGCTGTTCTTTTGCCATTTTTGCTTTAGTTTACATCCTAATTAGCTGTCTTTTGCAATGTTTAGCAACAGCACTTAATCCCTTTATCACTTGGCTTCTCTCTGGAAACCAAAAATTGTGAAAAAAACATTGAATGTGCTTCAGTTATTGCAACCATATCTAGGAGCCATCCTGTCATGTCCAATGACCTATCTGTTTTATTTTTATTTTGTTTTGTTTTTATTAACCTTTCCCTTGCTTCGACACTTTTTCATTTGTGCACACATGTACTGAATAATGAGCTTACGCAACAGGACAGGAGAGGAAAGAAGAATGTGAGCCTTGTGTGACAAGTGTGACAATAATTTTGTTAAAATAACTTTTGCCAAAGTTCACTTTCATTTAAACAGATCTTTTTGTAAACAACCAGGAAATGTTAAGTGAAGATCATGACATTTGTCACACAAAAGAGTTTTGCCATTCTCAGCTTCTTCCTGCCGTTCTGTTGCTTTAACTCACTAATGACTCTTTTGGGACCGGCACTAGGTGTCACGGGTCGCCTGAACAAGGTATGGTTTTCCGGATCTTGAGTCTTAGACAGGGTATACAATTTTACTATTTAGCATCTTGAACAGGATGTCAACAGGATGGAATAAAAAAGTGTGAAAGTTGGCCATGAGCAGACTACATATTTGTGGTACCAACAGTTTTGTTTTTGAGCATTGTACATCTATAAATGGAAAATCCATGATGTTAGGTTGAAAATCACTTAAAGTATGCAAAACAAAATGAGAGAGGGACATGATATAAGGTTTCTTGTCTACAACAGGGTCAGGGTTTGAAGGCCTCCGACGAACACCTCAGTACCTAACTTCCCTTGGGTGCCCACCCCACCCCCTCCCCCCCGGATGGATTTTGTATTGGAGCTGTAGAATCTTTGACTACGGTACTCATTTGAGATGCTTCAATAACTGAAAATACTACATTGAAATTTATTTCTGAGCTTCGAAGGTTGCATGCTTTATACCAAACCTAAAGAGAACTATTCATTTTCTAATGAAACTACAAGCTTATTCATGCAGAAAGCGCAAATTTCAGTGCGCCGAAAAAATAACGGTGAAAATTTTAACGCGCGCGTATGATGTACGCTTTGGAAAAGAACTCAATTGAGAGCTTACCAATTATCCCAGAAAGCTTAAAATGGCTCTACTGACCATGCAAATGATAACAAAAGATAGTTAGATGGTTCAAACTGTGCAACACCGTAAGCTGCAGAACGCACAATGCGCAAACTTGGCTAAGTTCGTGCAATGTGCACAGCTCGAGCTGAGAGAGAGAAGCCAGTAACGATGTCTGAAATTTAAGGGCTTAATTTTAATTGACAATATCATTAATGGTGGACTTACCAGCTTTGCGCTAATATTTTTCTACTTCCATAAGCTTTTACAAATCCACACGCACCACTGCAAACTACACAATGAACGTTCTGTGTTTACAGCTACAAGTCTGAGTCACAGGTAACCCAAGCTCAAAACAAAACGTGACTTATAAGTTGATAGCGTTGCGTTACAACAGAAGTGTTCAATAAAATATTACGTGCTGTTCTCGTTCACGCACCCAACCACATCTTTAGCTATTTTAGAGACCGATATTGAAATTACTCCTGACCACTGTCGGCCACACACATACACATAAAGTAACAATGAAACAACGATCTATGTTTCTCTTCGATTTCAGTAAAAAGACAATTGATTTCTGCAGGCGACTAAGGAGTCAAAGAAGCGGTTTGCTCGAGGATAAACTAAGTGAACTCATGATATTTGTTCAGAAATTTTGTCCAAAATAACCGCAGAGAAAAGACTGTGCCTCGTCCGTTTAAAGAAAGTTTTCGGATTACGGAACACTGTGTTTATAATTCAGCTGGCTTAGGTTTCACATGAAAACAAACTGTAAACAAACTAGTCTGCTACACAAACCGGTTCCACGAGACTAAACAAACCTCCAAAAGATTGTCCAAGTGATGTTACAGTGTAATATATAGTCGAATTTTCCATGCAAATAAATTGGCATAATACCTTTCAAAGATCCCGATCGGCCAGAAACCCATCGCTGCGGGAAATAAAAAAAATTATGGCTTGTAGTTGTGCCCCCAGAGTGCTGGCTAAAAAAAGCTTCAGTTTCCACGTGTCAATGATCATCATGAACTTGACCCCCAGACCACTTAGTACACGAGCGCGCGTGAAAATCGCCACCCACGCGCGAGTTTTTTCTCTTCCGTCCGCGTGTTTGCCCTAGCAAACCAGCGCTCGTATTTTTCGTAGTTTTTTTTAATACAAAATGCAGAAATGAAATGATACTTGCATGTTTTCCCGTCAAATTTAAGTAACTATGCAACATACGCTTAATTACTAAGAACAAATAAACGACATCAAACACCTGTAGTCAAGCAACAAATTTATTCCGTTTAGAACCAAAAAGTGCGAAAGCGGAGTCAGCTTTTTTCCTTTTTACTAATTGTTTCTTTTTTTTTAAGTAAACCTTTAAGAAACTAAATATCTAATGTTATTGAAATGAGAAAAATTGTCTCGACGGGAAAACGAATCGTACCTCACATGTTATGTAACGCCACTGTTTGGCCCCCAGTAAAAACAGTTTACCCTTCAGAGATGCCGGTATGGCATTTTAAAAGTGTATGACGGGCATGACCCCAGAGCATTTAGGTAATATATTAATTTTTAGAGGTAACATAAGTGGGAAAGCAACAAGAAGTTCGCAGCAATTGAATATTCCATTATTTAAAACTAAAACAGGGCAGAAATCCTTTTCTCATAGAATTGTTGATATGGAATAATTTACCATTTGAAATTAAGCTTAGCCAATGTTAAAATAATTTTACGCGCAATTTAAGAAAGTATCTTTTAAAAGACTTTTACCGATGAGCTACCCTGTCACCAGTTTTAGCTACAGTCTCAGACAAAATTGCTGGGACACTTTTGTGTTTCTCTGTCCCCTCAAGTTAGTGTTCAAGATTTGGTGACTGTTATGTTACCTTCAGTTACAGACCTAAAAGTTCCTCTACTTTGTATTATAACGCTGCATACTCAAGTGGTCTCGGACTATTGCTGTGCTAAAACTGAAGTTGTTTCCAGAGTCTTAACATGCACCTGCACGTTCTAGGTAGCAGTTCAAGCGTACAACGCATAGACGTCAACGCATATCTCACCACTATTATCATTGTCACAACTTTTTTCACTCAGCAAGGCTTCAGTATACCAAATTTTGAATTCCTGTCCATTGGACACGGATATTGGAGACGGGAGACGGTTAAACAGAAGTTCCGTCGAGTCAACACCTATACCCTTGATCTTATACGAGTATTTTGTACAGTCGTCATATCTGCGATATTCTGCTAACGGGAGAACACTTTTGTTCTCGTATGTTATTACGGTAGATAGTGTTCGATTACCATAACTGGGGTGTAGGCAGCCCCAAAAGGTTGCTGGGTTTTCTGGGGCACACTTTAATGATCCTCTTCGGCGAACAAGTTTAAACGTGTGGATGAGTCCCTGTTTGGTGATGCGAAAACTTCCGTGCCAGTCTTTAGCTTCGTAGCAGACTGATTCATTGTTAATCTTTTTCCAGTCTGAAAGGAAAGGTAAAAAAAAAAAAAATAATAATAATAATAATAATTGAAAAAGGTACAATTTTGTAGTATAAATTTATTTTTTCTTTTTTAAATCGCATGGTAAATCAGTGATGTTGCCGACAAGGTGCGATACATACATTTCATATATACTTATACTTGCCCGGTAAAATCTTATCAGTATTAAATTATAATTAAGAACTGTATAATTTAAAATAATAATAATAATAACGATGAAGTGTAAGATTTCACGTATACCAATGGCGAAAGAGGTCAAAAGGTTAGCACTGCGCACGCTTGAATAAGCGCCATCTTGGCGAGAACATTCTACTACGAGTCAGTTTTAACGAAAATGTCAGTGACGGAAATAAATTAACAACGGTTAGGAGTTCTGACGTGGTACAACTCGCTTTGACTCTGAAGATGACTACCGCACAGGTTGTTGAAACGTCAGTCACCGTCAACAACAGTCCTAAAAAAAATGATTTGGACCGTTGCTTTCAGACTTGAAAACATGTACCTTCTAAATTACCTTTGCATCCATAAAGCTCTACTCTCATTGAAATTTTGCCATGCCAAAGAGTTGGTAGAAAACGGATGTAACGCGCCTTGAATGGCGTACTCAAGCTATGAAGGACTACGGTATCACGATCATTATTCCCTTCAAAGATCTAACCGGAGGAAATAAACAGATTATTAGGAGTACATATTTTTCACTCTACAACGCACACTTGTCTTGACTCAGGACCTAACCTTGAGTTAGTACTGACTCGTGGTGTGTGTGTATTTGGGGGGAGGGTTACAATCGAAAACGGACTATACAGGGATGCTTTGCTGGCCCGCTAAAGGTATTTTTAAAAGTATAGGGATCTCACGAGTTGAAGGATAGGAAAATGGTAGGAATAATTACAATGTGGGTATTTTCAAGGGTCTTTCGAAGTATCCTGTGAGACCCTCAACGGATGATGTACTCTTGAATAATTTCAAGAAGTTTCTCAACGAGAAAAGCGAATTAAAGACGCTCGGTAGGTAAAGGGGAGGGTAGGGGGAGGGTTAGGGGTTTGAGCACATGGTTACCGTATTTATTCGATTAACCACCCTGGGCGCTTATTAAATTTTTGGACCTTGAGAGTTTGCGCTTATTCAAGGTGGGCACTTATTCGAGGCTGGGCGCTTATTAAATTTTCAACATTTTCAGCAAGAGCAGTATGTTTATTTTGCAACAAAACAATAAATGGCAATAACAAAACGCGCAGGTTTAACAAAGCAAGGTTTCCGTAAAATACTTTGAAGAAAATTCGTCTTCGGGGAAGTCTCTTATCTGTACTTATTCAGTTTTGGGCGTGCTGGGGTGGGGGTGGGCGCTTATTTGAGTTTGAGTGGTAGTGGGAGAGAGCTGGGGTGGGGTGGGCGCTTATTAACTTTTTCTTCCTTCAGGATGGGCGCTTATTCAACGTGGGCGCTAATTCAAGGTTGGGCGCTTATCCTCCAGGACCATTGAGCATCTCCACTCAGGCCCCTTTGTTAGGTTTATATATTTATTTATTTACTCATGCCTTATATGTAGTTTGTCCTGGTTCTCTGTAGTGCGTGAAACTCAAAGTCCAGTTACTGTACTGCAACATGTATTTCGTAACCCATTCATCCTTGTCATGTCTACCTTGCGTTGCCACTGCTGTTACGGTAGCGTACAGACCACCAAGATCAATTTGAAGCCATGGATTTTTATCGGTTGTTTTAGCTGACCAGGCTCCCCCTTTGCCTCCGTCAGCCGTATAGTAAAGTCTGCTTTGGTTTGCTTTGTGATTACGATTCTGCTCTGAAGAGGCACTGATTTGACCATCGCTAATACGATTGTTTTCCATTCCCAGATCATCTGCACATTCCAAATGTATCAATTAAATTCGTGTACAGTAAATTTTGGATTGGATTTGGATTTCGGGTACAGGATTCTGGATTCTTGTCAGTGGAATTTGCATTCAGGATTCCAATCGTTAGTGGGATTCCGGATTCGTTGAGCAGTAATTCCGGATTCTGGAGCCCAGGATTCCACAAGCCGACAAAATTCCCCGGAATCCGTAATCCAGATTTCCTTACATGGGGCGATTTATGATTTTACTGGGCTATAACGTTAACAATTTGTCGACTGATGGAGTAGGTTCACTTAAAATTGAAGGCAAGGCTAATCGGACAGCTAAGGGTTGGTAATTTACATTGATTTATTTGTTCAATATTTCGACTAGACAAAACTAGTCTTCATCAGGGGCTAGAAAAGCTAAAATAGAGTATTATAGTAGTAGCAACGCACTACATTGTAAAGCTCTATACTATCTAATCCATTTTATGGTTCCCACTCCCACCTAAGGGTTACTTCTTTCTTTCAAGGATAGGTGTGTTCCACTAGAGTTACTTATAACCCTATTCAGGAGGAAACATAATTAAAAGTTAATATATTTTTAAGTTCTAAAACAAGGCAAACATTGACTGTATTGTTTTACTTTGCGTTTTTTGTTTTGGACATGAATTAGGAAAGGCGTAATTATTGCAACACCCCCCTTCCTCAAGCAGCAGTTGGTCAGCGTTTTGATAACCAGAATGAAAATGCAAATTTTACCTTTGCGCCCATAAATCTCCACCCTCATGGATATGTGATCGTGCCAGGTTACTGGTCGAAAACGGATGTAGCGTGCCCTGATGGGATGACTGAGTTTGTGGTAGACCACAGTGTCCTGATCTGTGTTTCCAACAAACTCCTAACAAAATTTTTAAAAAAAGAAGACGAAATTGCTGGAAAACATCTTTTAATGAATATGACGTTTATTAATAAAAATTACTGAATACAAAAAGTGCGTGGAGTTGTGGTGCTGGACGATTAACAAACAAACTTTAAGACGGTGAGGGTAATACCTTTACCCTTTAATATACCATTTTTGACAGAAAGGGTACCCCTTTCGAATACCCTCTTATTGAGAAATGGTACCCCTTTCACATACCTTGTTTAGCACTTTGCATCTCTTTTAACTGTTAAATAATGTACTAGCTTTTAAATAGGTATAAATCACAAAACCAGAAAGTTTCCTCCACGTTTTCACAGCCATAAAGTTCATGCATCGATTAGCCCTTCTGGGTCCTTTTACAGACCACAAAAACATATTTCCCTTCCCTTTTATATACTTCAACTAGTGAAATCACTACCCTTTTATATACCTGAAAACTAAGAAAGGTATCGCTTTTGGGCGGGGCCTCCCCGTATGGGCCATTATAGGAAGTACCCGTCCCCTCGGGAATTCAAGCCTTGCCGTTGCGTCGTTTTCTTAGAAAAGACACTTTGCTCCACCTTGTCTATCTCAGTTCCCTCTCCCTATACTAGTTGTTCAAACGGTGGATAACACTTTCCACTGGGAAAATATGTCACTGGGGTCAGCCCAATTGGCTTTCCTAATAGCGGAGCTCTCGCGCGCGAAGCGCGCGCAGCGGAGCACCATTGGTAAAAGAATGTGGTAATCTACCCAGCCGAGAAAATTATTGGTAATCACGTGACCGTACACCGACCGCCCGAGAGACCATCTGTCCGCACCACAGGCATACCAATGTAAAATAACTCAACTAACAGGTATGGCAACCAAAATGCAACTCAAGGTTATTTTGGCGGGAAATCGCATAGCCACCCGCGTCTTGTAAAACAGAGGCAGATAAAGAGTCAATAAAGACGAAAACGGAAAGCGCAAATTGTATCTGTATCCGTGTTGTCTAAAGCATTAAGCTTAGATTAATTGTCATGTCCACAAATTTGGAATATAGAGCAACAGAAAGACAGAGAAAAAGAGAGAGTAGGCGGCAGGCCAGCGAAACTCAATGAGAAAAAGGGTGACAGACATCTAGAGCGAGAGATAAACAACAAAGGAGACATTTTTTGTTGGAAGAACAAAATGGAAATTCCGTAACGGCGGTGAAAAAATGAGAAATGCCGCTTCGGAGTTCCAAATACTCTCACTTTCAAAATGAGGCTAAGTGTAAAAATGAGTTTTATTTGCATAAGGATAAAGAATCATTTTCATATCAATGGCTTTGCACTTAGCCTCGCCTTAAAACAGAGGCTTGGGGCAACTCGGAAATGGCCTGTTGCTATCCTTTTAAAATGACGAAAAACGTCCAAGGTTTGGAGGTAGGTAGGTATGTAGGTAGGTATGTAGGTAGCTAGGTAGGTGGGTATGTAGGTAGGTAGGTAGGTAGGTGGGCAGGGAGGTAGGTAGGTAGGTAGGTAGGTAGGTAGGTAGGTAGACAGGTAGGTAGGTAGGTAACACTTAATTTAAAAATTTC